>JAURVB010001917.1:0-55353 GCA_033002965.1 Piper betle
CTCACATCTAACTGGGCAAGCAATCTGATATCATGATAACAATCCGCTGGCACTAATCCAGAGCCCGCTTTGACTGTCACGGCATCCTCTGCATGGTACGTGCAGTCGGTTTCTCCATCTCTCGTCTCACTGAAAACTCGATAAAACTATATATATAGGCCTGGGAAGGGATTCATATAATAGGCCCGAAGGCAACTTGTGGTGGATCTTGTTTTCGAAATCATCCTCGAGGGATCTCATCCTCGAGGGGTTATTAATCCGGAAAATATTCGGTTAAATGGCCCGAGTTAAGTGGGATCCGATAAAACGCCACTTAACCCGTCCTGCAAATAATAACATAAACATACAATAGAAGAGCGTAAAACAAGACGAGTCCTAAACGGACCTGGTGGAAGCTCCAAGCGTGTCATCGCGCCTAGGCGGCGAGCTCCTACTCCGTACCTACACATCAAAACTAAATACTAACGCCCGCTAACTAAATGATGCATCAAACTCAATAACATCACAATCACAATGCAAGCATCCATCAACATAACAATCAGAAAATCATAAAAATTAATTAATCCTAGCTCATCCTATTCATACTAATTTTATTACGTGTCTATAACTTATGCCGTGGTCACTTATCATGCTCTGACCTGATCTACTTCATTAGATCACTGAACCTTCATTCACACTTAATCTCATCATGTAACTTATCATTTCATCCCTAATTAGTCATTAATCACATCACACACAATTATCATGCTCAACTCGATCTACCTCATTAAATCACTCCCTATTCATTCTCAATTAATTGCATCATGCAATCATCACTACACTCATACTCATATGTTTATCATGACAATTATTTAATTCTAGCATGTTATACTAACAATCATAATCAATTTTAAAGAAATCAATCGGAGGTAATTATACCTCACGTCGTCGGCAATCGGCGACGGTTAGGGTTCCGTCGCGCGCCTCGGAGCTCAAATTCGGCGCTCCTCGGCGTCCAAAGCTCGATCGGGCTCCACTGGGTGAGCCCCGCGGAAGATCCGGTGAATTCCGGCGAATTCCAGAAATTCCGATTTTTCGGCGGTTTTCCGGCAGCTACTGGCGGTTTTCCGGCGACTTCCGGTGGTTTTCCGGCAACCGTCGCCTACGGCGTCTACTAGTCGGAAAGGGGTCGTGTTGGGTACCCTCGGAACCGGCTCGGCGAGCCCGACTCATCTATGGCCTCAACATGGTCGACGGAGTTGGCGGCTCGCCGGAAAATGGTCAAAACAGTGGCCGGCCGTGGTGGTTGCTAGATCCGGCCGGCCACGGCGGCAACGGCCTCCGCTCCGGTCAGGAAGCGTCACTGGGTGGTCGACGGTGCTGAGGCGACCACCTGATCGTGGTGGCGATGCTCGCCGGCGGCGGAATCGACGACGCGACCGCAACGCGGCCGCGGCGTCGCGGCGTGATTTCCTCGCGTCGCGGCGGTCCGATGGGGGCCGGACCTGGTCGGGGCGGCAGGGCGACGCCGTGGCCGGGCTGGGCGGCGTCGATCGGCGGCCAGGCGGCGCCGGCCGTGGCGGCGGTGGCGCGCGAACAGGGGCGGCGCGGCGAGGGTTTGGGCGTGGGGGAGAAAAATTAGTTGGGTGGCAAACTCGTAAATAATACTTGACTCGTCTCCGTCTCGAGTCAAGTATCATAACTAACTCGTATTAAATCCTAAAAAATTCATAAAAATCGGGAAAAATCCCATAAAATCAAACAACACCAAAAAAATTATAATGGTATGCTCTAGAACTATCAACCCACCCAAACTGCCCGAACGCGTCCTAACGCGGTAAACGGCCTAATACTAATTCTACGATCCACTATATATAAAAATAAAAAAAATGACTGGCATACTCTCATATATCTGATAACTCATTCTGTTCTGCTGTGTTCATGACGTTATCATCATATACTTGGGTACGCATGACCCTCATAGCTCATACACGCGACCGGCGTCGGCTCGGTACACGTGTCCTGAAACTGACTCAACTCGAAAAAATAACGGTCGACCCGACCGGTTCTGAATATAAAACCCTAACTCGAATCGTGGGTTTTACATCGATAATCTGGGGGAATAAAAGATAAGAGTAAGATTTGATGAAGATTAAATTCATGTTAAGGGAAATTCGACTCTAGAACGAGTTTTATAATTTTAACTTCATTTTTATTTAAGTTATTATTTAGATTTAGTTAATTCAATTATTTTTATTTTGTTCTTAATTTTATTTTCTTTAATTAATTTAAGAAAATTTATCTCTCTGTGGGAACGATACTCTAATTTATCATTATACTACTTTTTTCGACCGTGTATACTTGCATGTCACTAAAATTATTCGAACAATACTTTCAAATAATTAAGTACCTCGCATCGTCGAAAATCGGCGATGGCTCGGGTTTTCGTTTCGTGGCTCGAAACTCGAATTCGGCACCTAGTGGCGTCCGAAGTTCGATCAGATTGGACCGGGTGCGTTCGGCGGATGATCCGGCGAATTTCCCAAGAATCCAATTTTTCCGGCGGTTCTGGTGGTTTTTGGCGAGTGCCGGCAGTTTTTGGCGGATTCTGGCGGTTTTCCGGCGATGATTCGGGACGGAGCAATTAGGGGGTCTATTGGCACCAGCTCGACGAGCTTGGTCCGATGGTGGTGTCAAACAAGGTAGCCGGGTCGGCGGTGGCTGTCGGCGGCGGTGTCGAAAGTGGGTGGCGGCAGCGGCGTGCTCCGATCGGGCTGCGGCCGGCCTCGACGGTGGTCGGGATGATGGGGGAAATGTCGGCGACGGCGAGAGGGTGAGACGTGGTGGTCACAGCGGTGGCGACGTGCGACCGGACGACGGTGGAATCCGGCCCGGAGTGGCGACGCGACTTCGTGGGCTATTGCGGCGGCGCGCCCACAGGCGATCGGTGGCCGGGGTCGGTCAGTGGCAGCACGACGACGGCACAGCAAGGCGGGGCGGCGTCGATCGGCGGTAGTGCGATGTCGACAGTGGCGGCGACGGCAGCACACAATGACGGCGGCGCGGCTAGGGTTTGGACAAGGAAGATGTCGGGAGGGAGAAAAACATGACTAGTGGCAAACTCGTAATTTAGTATTGACTTGATTCCGACTCGAGTCAAAATAATAACTAGTTCGTAATAAATTCTAAAAAAATCTAGAAAAATATGGAAAATATTCATAAAAATAAAACAAACACAATAACATCCAAATGATATGCTCTATAACTAATAACCCACCCGAATATAATCCAAAGCGTCCTAATGCGTTATTCGGCCTAAAACTATTCTACGATCAAATAAAAATAACAATCAATACTGTATACCTCCATATACTTGATAACCCATTTCTCATCATTTTTTTGACGTTATCATCGTACACTTGAGCATACATGACCCTCATCGCTCATAACTCACAGCTGGCCTCAACTCAGCTCGCGGTCAACGAAGCTGACTCGACTCGAACCGACAGTTGAACCGACCGGTTCACTCCCGTAAAACTCTTGACTCGAGTCACAGGTTTTACAAATAAGGCGAAAGGCTGTTCAAAGTTTGATTAAATTTAATTTTATTTGAGTTTCATTTGAAGTCAAAATTTAATTTGAAGCCCATAATGAATTTGAACACGAAGAGAAACATCCCGATCGACTCAATGGATCAATCTCGGGCACATTTGGAATACAATTAAATATAAGATATGGTTAAAATATTTTTATTAGGGGTGAGCATTTGGTCGATTTGATTTTGATCCGACCAAATTGAATTAATCAAATTACATTTGACGACTGAACTATATAACAAAAACTGAACCATTGCTCCCAAAACCAAATTGAGCTAAACCAAAATATTTCGGCTCAGTCGGTTCGTTAACTCAAATAATTGAACACGTTAAAAGTTATTAAATAGATTTATTAAATTATTTAATAAAATAAATTATTATTTTATTAAACATAAGTATTTAATAAGTAGTTCTAACCATATATATCTTACTAAAGCATATAAAAGTTCATTATAGAGCCAAAATAACTTCATGATAATCAATATAAAATACGAAATTCAGAATATTTTTAAGACAATTAATTATTTCGATTATTTGATTTCTAACTCAATGTGAATATGCATTTACGTTCATCTAAGCGAACCATGGTTTGGTTCGATTTCCACTTTTAATTTTAATTATGCTCACCCTTAATTTTCATCCAAAAAATATCTTTCCAAGTGGGTCCCGCAGTTAAAGAGACACAAACAGGTGAAAAGTAAAAGAATCTCTTTCCCGCGAGATTTAGGAGGAACGCACAGCCTTAGATTTGATTAACCTCTACGAACACAAAAAGTTTATCAAAAAAAGAGCTTCCCACAAATCTAGAGAGCTTCCCACAATCGAAGAGTGGAGGAGAAGCAGCCCCGGATCCAGATCCACGCCTCAGAGGTGACTGTTTTGCTCGCCTTCCTCCCTCCATGGATCTCTCCCTTGTGTTTTTGTCGGCGGGATTTTTGGGGCTGTTTTTGGTGGTGTTTTTGGCGAATTTTTGTTTGTTTCCTCTGCTCTTTTGATGCAAGGTTTCCTGGGTTCTGACGGAGCTGTTTGGATTCTTTGAGTTCTTGTCTGGTGGGCTAATAATGGGTTGGATTTTGCTATTGATGAAATGTGGGAATTTTTTTTTTGCTTAATTTGAAGCTTAATTGATGGGTTTTATGGTGGGATGTATTGAAAATGTGTGAGCTCTGGATTATTTTTGTTTGTATGTTTGATTGGATTTGTTATTGATTCCTGCCGGTGAATTTTGTGCCATTTTGCTTCGTGTTAATTGTATGATTTATTGTGTTAACTTGTTTTCAATTGTACTATAGGAGGAGAGCTCATTGCCAGGCATAAGAGCCATGTCGAGAAGGCAGGTGAACCCATCGAGGCTCTTTGCCGACAGTAGCAGTGTTCCTTCTGCAGGCACATTACACCAGAAATCACGTTCTTCCCCTTTGCTATCTCTTGGCCTTGTTCTCCTGGTAATTGGACTTGTTTTTTTTTTTTTGGCTATTGTTGCTAATATTTTTTAGACGTTTGGTGTTATTGTTCGCTGGCGTGATTGAATTTTATGTTTCATTTTATGCAGGGTGCATTTCTTCTTTTAGGCTATTCATATAGTGGACCGGGTCTGATTTTTGGCCTTCCTGCTGTTAAATTTATCACTTTAAGTTTAAACAACTGGGAAATTGATCATTGCCTTTTATTTCATGAATAAGTTATTGTTTATTTATAGAAATGTAGTTTATCTTAAAGTGGTAGTAAATGCAAGCATTATTTAATTTTTCAGGTTAGCCTGATATTATTAATTCCACATTGCAGGTTTATTTGGTGTAGAGAAGGAATCCTTCAAGGTTGATGGTATGTTCGTTATTTTTCTTAAATACTGATTCACGAAATTACATCTGCAAGCATTATAATTTATGAGTAATTATTTATTTTCATTATAAGTGAATGGCTTGATAATGGAAGACCATAAGATGATATTGGTGTATATTTATTTCAAGCTCCTAGATGAAACAATGTAGGAGCCACTTACTCAGCTACTACCATCTATTTTATTCCATTCTGAAGTTTTTGGCACTTAGTCTATTGGTCGAGGTGATACATTACAAGAGGAGTTAGTGTTTGTCAATCAGTAATTAATTTGAAAATATCCTTTGGCAACTTAGCTTTTTTAAAAAATGATTTATTCTATTCTATCTACAATTGTAGCAATTATTCATCACATATGACTTGCAAATGCCTGCATTTTATGAACAAAAATATCGTGATATCCTTGGGTGTTTTCTCTCAATATTTTTTGAGCTGATATTAATGAGTCTGGTGTCGTATATTATCTTGCTTAAGATTTGTACATCTTGATAACTGCAGGTGACACATCTTGTACGTTAGAAGTCCAAAGAACAATACCTCTTCTTAAAAAGGTTTATGGTGATAGCATGCACAAAATTTTACATGTGGGACCAGACAGTTGCTCAGTGGTTTCTACATTATTAAAAGAAGAGGACACTGAAGTTTGGGGTATAGAACCATATGACATGGAAGATGCTGATAGTACTTGTAGGAAGCTCGTACGCAAGGGTCTTGTTCGAGTGGCTGATATCAAGTTTCCCTTACCTTATAGGGCAAGATCATTTTCACTCGTTATTTTGTCCGATGCACTGGATTATTTATCTCCAAAATATCTAAATAAGACTCTTCCTGAATTAGCAAGGGTGTCTATGGACGGTCTAGTCATCTTTGCTGGTAATCTTCATTTTTAGTGGACCTATTGCATGTGATTTTTTAAGCACTGTGGTTTTTTCGGAGAGAAAAGGGAGTCATTTGTGAAGCAAGGTCAATTGACTGCTCTAGATACTGCTTTCCCTTGGCTTTTCATGTTTTTCTACTGTGATGGTGAAGCTCAGTTTAGGTCGAATGTAATTTGACATTTTATGTTTTCATTTTTTGGCTTCATTGGTCACATTTTTTAGGGAAGAGCTTTTCTGTCTGGGCTTGGACAATTTGATTGTTTGTTTTTCCTTTTTCTTTTTTATGTCTTTTTCTTACCGATAAATGTCAAAATTATTGGTTTCCCCATCGTGCTTAGTTGTGAATCTGTTAGTTTTCTGATGGATTTCCCATGTTCGTATGTTACTTTGAGTTACAATATTGATGGCTTTTTGGGTTGTTATGTTTTTCAGTAATTAATGTTCTATTTCTTTCCCTCACTGTGCTGTTTAAGTTTGAGTTTGTATACTCTTATGCTTTTCAACCCTCTTAAATCTTTTGTGCTCTAAACTGGACCTAATATTTCGATATATTGTCTTGTTGGGATCCTTCTATTGAAGTTTGTATTTTTTTCTCCTACTAGAGGAATGAATGTTTTTTATGTGTTGCAGGCTACCCTGGTCAACAAAGGGCCAAAATTGCTGAGTTGTCTAGATTTGGGAGACCTGTAAGTATTGTTGCTACAGGTTGCAATACTTGTTTTATTTCTTGTTCATGAATGAGAATAGGGAATCGCAAATGTTGAGTAATGTAGTTGTAGTTATAACATTTAGTCGTAAGCTGCTAAGTCCTAAAAACTGTCGTTCAGAGGTTGAAATTTTGAATGGTATTGCTGCATGATGTATGTTTGTTTGTTCTGCAAACAAAATTTTCACCAGGATTGTCTCTTTCTGTAGCATTGGAAGCTTTGGTATAGCTGTTTATGATTCTAAGCGATTCTAACATAGGGTTTATCTGCAATAACAAAAGCTTGTCTCTAGGCATTTGCAATTTGCATTACTTAGGAGTTAGGAGTTGGGATTGATGGCTAGGATAGAGTCCTGCTCTAAGTAACACTTCAAACATGATGGTTTTCAATATGTGTATCTGTTTCAATCAGAAATTCCATGTTTGTTAAAGTAAACTAATATTCAGCTTAGTTTTATTGAAGCATTTATTTTCCCATGTTTCAACTCTTATTTAATGGTCAAGTTGTGAAGTCAAATAACCACGAGTGATCTTAGCTATAGTCATTCCATTGGTCAAATCTAATTTTTGGGTTGGCCAACGTGAAAATATCACAAAATGGTTGATTGATGTTGTTTACTTATACTGGTTTGTTGTTTTATGTCTTACAATATTGATGATAACCAGTTAAAATAGCTTCTTCATGTTAAACCCGCATCTCTGTTCAGATAAACAAAGACACCCGTGAATATCTTTCTTTAGCCACTGATATTGTAATCTGGTTTTGTGAAGGCTAAATTGCGTAGTTCATCATGGTGGATTCGATACTTTGTCCAAACTGGCTTGGAAGAGAACGAAGTAGCAGCAAAGAAATTTGAGCAGGCTACAACGAAGAGAGGGTACAAACCCAACTGCCAAGTGTTCCATCTCAGTTCGTTCCACTGATTCTTCCAGGTTGGTCATTGGTTCAGACAAATTTCTGCACCTTCAAGTACATCTCAAACTCGCCGCCGAATGGATAAATTTTTTTGGAAAATGAGATGATCAGCTGTTCACTAAATATTTATTCATGTTGTGTAATCAATTTTGTTAAGGCTGTGGAATTCATATTTTTGAAAATGTTTAAGCTGTTCTAGTCAGTTTAGATGATGAACCTTTGTGCTAGCAGAAGAAAATGTCTGATTCTGTCCTAGAATTGCTGTTGTTCACTTTACTATTCCTTGACTGAAGTGGAGCATCATGTGGGTGCAGAACAACTTGACACAGGTGAAAAATGCTCCTATAGAAGCTCGGGTGCATTGTTCTATTGTTTCAAATGCTGCCTTTTTTTATCTGTTTGACGTGTTATTTTTAAGTTAGCAACTATTATTATATGCATTTTTTTGACGTTGTTATTGTTGTGTAGAAAATTTTGGTTCCAATCCAATATTTATGAATTTTGAATGATTCTTCTTCTTAGGTGTACTTGTGTGAATTTCTCCGAAAATATTTGAATAAACACTTACGACATGTTATAAAATATGCTTTTAAATATTTAAATAACAATGTTTTTGTGAGGTACCTTCGAATTATATTCAATACTTATCGGAGTGACTAGAGTAAGTGGTGATATATCACCGGGGGTTTATCTAATAGATCTTGAAATTGAGTTAACCATTTTTAAGGGATGACATACTTGGATGACACCAAGGAGCTTGTGTTAGATAGTGTTTTGTATTAGATTAGAAATGGGCCTATGGAAATCAGGGAAGAAAGTGGGCTAAGTTAGACTTGAAATGGGCCCATGAAACAGGAGAAGATCTGATATAGTGGGGTGTGGTTATAAATTTTAATTAAGTTAGCCATTTGGAAAGGATGACATAGCCACATAGACAATTACTTTGCACATTTTATTTATTTTTAACTCTTGTTTTATATTGAATTTGTAGTATTATTTTTAGAACAAATAAGATACATATTAGATATAGGTTTGGCGGGTTGTACATGAAATTGCTGTAATGTTCAGATTTGGATATCAAATAATCGAATTCTAATGGGATATAGATATATGATAGAAACCCAAATAGTTTTAAAACTAAAAACTTAAATTCAACTCGACATGTTATAGAGTGAAGTTGACTCGGATTTACTTCAAGTCAACTCAGAGTTATTTATATTAAAATTTTAATTATATAATTAAATAATTGTATGAAATTAAATTAGTATACATTGTTCTTTAGACACTTGAAATTGATAAATACATAAAGTTATATTTGTTACAAAATATTGATTTAGATAATCTAAATAAAAATAATATATTTTAATAACTATTTACGATTTCATTCGAGAAGCTACTTGTAAATTTAGTATGAACTCATTTATAAAGTTTGATTTGATAACTTACAAAGTGAAATTAATTCGGAGAGTTTTTAAAATAAAAAGAGTTCAAAAACTAAACTTTGTCTATGATTAAAGAAACATCCATGGCTTAAGGGGTCAAAGGAGGGGCTGGGTCACATGTTGGCATGTGTGAACCATGTGTACATTTGGAGGAGTAGACCCATCAAATGTTACGTACATGCCATTACATGTGATTGTGCACCGACCAATCTCATACTGTGAACAATTTCATGTGCACCGTTGATTTATTTATATACATATACTTGGTGTCAAATAATTGTTTATTCCATATATGTTATTGTACATGTAATGTGTTGATATATTTATTTTGGAAATATCACAACGAACTCCAACTGAAAATCTATCAACTGCTCCAACCAAATTAACTGCTAACATTTGGTTATGGTATCGACCAGTGCACATCTGGTCATTATATATTGTAAGTGAATTGAACCAACAAAATATATGTCAACGCAATTAAAAATACGAATGTTCCATGCACATATTGTTGTATATTGTATGTTACAGTTTATAAGGGAAAGCCAGTGAAATATTGATGTAATATTATTAATGTAATAAGAGGTTGATATTCTTAAGAAATTATCTATGTATGTTGGACGAAGAAAAATATTCTCTATGTTTAGTGGTAAGAAATTATATATAAATCACTAGCCATTTTATATTAGATCATTTCCTTTCAAGTCTTAAACATATATGGTTTAAAAATTCATAACTTAGATTTGCTTATTTTGTTCAAGGAGTCATGGAGTCGACTTGTACTCAAACTCACGTTATAATATGATCTTATGAAGTATAAATTAAATTGACAAATTAAGTGTACCTGCTTTGTTATAATATGATCTAGAAACATAGTAATTTGAGTACAATTCAGTGACATCAATGACAATTTTTTTGCCTTAATTATTGTGTTTTTGAATAGAATCAATCATGAAATCTCGTTAATATAGATTAATTTGTTTTCATAGTTCGACTCAAAAACACATTCATCATAATTTCATGATGCTGATACATTTAAAACAAAATAAAAGAAGAAATTGATCAGTCGTTAAAATAGCAGTTTTTAAATACAATTCTCAATATTGCAATTGATTTTTGTCCTTAATTAATTTTATATTAAGGTGTTATTTTTCAAAGATTTCCTCCAAGTTTTTTATTTATAATTTGAAAGTTGGATCATACAAATCTTCTTCTCGTATGATGGATCTTATAAATTAAAATTCGAATAAAATGATAAAACAATAGGTGTTGGGCCTTGTGGCCCCCAACAAATAAACTATTTTACGAGTCTTTCTTAATTCAAAAACTAACAGGAATTAATTCAAAAGCTAATAGGAATATATCTGAACAATTGGGAGACATCCCAACAAGGTATAAATTAATACTAAGTTTTTAAATAAGCCAATTTTAATTTAGCTAAAAACTTCAAATAAAGTTTACAATATTAATTATTAAGATGAACAACATATGGGGGGACCCTGCCCATCGATACTAAAATTAATTTTGAAGAAACTAATGGTACCCACCTGATCACATGGGAAGTGGGGTGTGGGCCTGTTTCGGTAGGACCCTTTGCCATCTCCTAATGTGCACATATGTTCCCTGCTTGGGATCACGCAAGCTAAAAATTAGTGTCCGAGTTAGTAAATTAATCTTGACTCAAGTATGGTCAAATTAATTTACCATTAGGTTAAAACATATTAAATTTGACTTGGATTTGTAATTAATAGTGATGACCTTCTAATATAATTATTACTATTTACTTCCAGTCGAGTCATATATTTACAATATATTTTTTATTTCTTAATTTCTTTTTATAAATGTATATATAATATGAGTTCATGCTTTTTATAGTCATAAATTTAAAAAAAATTAATTCCAAAAACTTTCACAAGCCAATTTTACTCGTTGGTTCTTGGTCAAACTCCATAGACAACCGATTCCTCGTTAATAAATTTTGTAATTGACTTCCCTAATCTGACAAAATCATTATTAAAATATATTACTTTGTGGTTTACTCCCCAAATCGCTATTAAAACATTATTTTATAAATTAATACTTTAAAATAATGAATGTAATTATAAATATTTAATTTTCAAAGAGAAGAGTATGTTTTAATTTTATATAATTTTCTGTTTGTTGGATTGAAAAAATAGTACAAAAGATTGAGACTCTCCAAATTGACTGCATTCCATACTATGTTGAGTTAAATCCGAGTTTCGAATTTTTGAACTATACTAAGTATAGAGAAAAAATTTTCATCAGCACATATATTTTTATTTAAAATGTTATCTTAATATTCATGAAACTTTTGTTCATGCGTGAATTTGTAGATAATTAATTATTTAGCACCTACTTCTAAACTGTAGATGTTTCTAATGTACAATGGTAAAAATGACAAGTACGTAGGATCAGCCAACAGTTTTTTAAGTTCCAATTTTTTCATGTGGGTGCCTCTTCTGATGCATGTGATAATCACATGTAGCCCATCTTGAATATGTTATCTTGTCAAAGCGATTGATTTTCCGCAAGTCGGTGTGAAGGGCATACATACATAATTGCAACAGGTCCACATTTGATCAAGATTTGGCTTCTGATCTATCTGAGGCCTGCCCTAAGTTTGTGGTATGTTCCCCATATACAAGAAGTTTGGCCGAGATTGACAACTAACTTGCATGGTGATCTGTTCATGTCTCTAATAGAGTGTACAGACACTTGTCAAGATTGCTGTTTTCTCTTGCAAAATCGATAATACTGCTGCATTCAACTCCAACAAAATGCAGGTGCTGTGAACAAGAAAGGAGTTGGTAGTATTCATTTCAATAGCCTACACTTGTTTAAGATCATCATCTTACGTCGAGCAAGGTTTCGAGACCAATGACGTGATTGCATGCAAGCGTTTCATGGAAAAGTTTTCAACTGTCTTTTATACGTAGATGATAGTTATGAATTATTGAATGACATGTCCAATTAATACTCTTGCAATATTATGATCTTGATTCACATACTTAATTTCAAATGGTGTAGTTTAATTTTCAGTTTCTTCAAGAAAGCCCGCATGGGAAGATTTGGGTTTTTATCTAAACTTGGTTATTGAAGTTGCCCTTTTCTTTTATCAAGTCCATGCACACAAAACTTTACGTACCCACCAGACATTTACTTCATGTTAATTTACGCTATTCAAGCACAAAAATGAGCAACTACGTATAAATACGAAAAGCAAATATATAACTTGGAAAGAAACAAAATAATATTAAGATTTGGAGAGTATATATATCCAAAAGTTAATGATTTATGAGATTGTAGATGACTTAGTAGCTGCTCTAATTAGGGTTTTCCTTCTAGGTAAAATTAAGGGCGGTGTAATATAATATATATACACACTCACAAATACATAAAAGTCTTATACGAAACAATCCTTTGGCCTTTTTTACAAAGTAACAATCTTTTTACTATTGAAAAAAACTTTTTTACTGCTTTCTATAAACTTTTTTCTTCAACTTTTCTCTTTTGTTCCCTACTTGCTTCTCCCTGCATAGTGGGACGCCCTGAACCTTACTTGGGTAGGATATAAGTTTGACACCAAAATTTGTTGTCGTCAAAATCTGTCACCGAACGTCGCGATCAATTGCCACGGTACCACCATCTTCAATTTGTCGTCGTCAGACCTTTGCTGACAGATTTTGGTATAAAGACCTCGTTGTCACCGAAGTTACCCCTTTTGTCACGAAAATTACTCTTTCTATCGAGGAAAACATAAAGGTGATTTTCTACTTGTGTGAGTTGTCTCCTGATCACAGTAGTCCCACGTATCTCCAGCCGTGCCTGAAAAATTCAACCTGCATGGCCAACCTTATACGTAAATTTTCATCCCATCAAAACATGTCACCCTAGCTAGCTGGCATTAATATATTCAAATTTTTTCCAAAAAAATATGAGAATATTGCTTTACTAGAATAACAACGCTTCCCCAAAATGCAACACATTCAAGATTTGTGTAGAACCCTCAAACGACGGTACAATTTCTAGAATGGTCACCAATAATGTCCGGCGAAAAAAACTCTACTACACAGAGATAAAACGGTACTTAATCCAACACTCCGAATTCCATATTAAAAATGGATTCGAGTGCTTTTAATTATACTAATATATAATCTTGTCATCAACTTCTGAAACGCTCAGAAGCAAAAAACGAGACCCAACGTGATCAAGAACAGATCAAAAGCAAAAATTAGACACTAATTATTGTCCTTCTCCCCCTTCCATCACCGATCCGATTCTGCATGAGAGGAGGACGATAATCGAAAAACCCATTTGGGCAGCACTTCCACTACCTTCTTGGAGCCAAATCCACGGTGCACCATTTCTGACCTTCTTCTCCTTCCATCAACAAACCTCTTGAGCCTATCAATGGCAAGGCCAAGAGTTTCCTCAGACATGTTCGCGAAGCAGACTCTGAACCAGCCCGGCTCACTGCAATGGCAGGAAGAACCTGGCGAAATGTTGAGGCCAACCTCATACAACACCTCCTTCCATAGCTTGATCTCCCCCTCCACCTGCTTCGAGCTCATCAAGTGCTTCATGTCCACCCAACAGAACAGTCCCGCGTTGCTGTCCAGGCACCGGATTCCAATGCCGGAGAGCCCTTTGACGAGCTGCCGATGGCGCTGTTGGAGCCGCCGGCGGTTCTCGGCAACGTAGCCGGAGCTGAACATCTTGTCTCCCAGCATTAGGCCCATGAGGTGCTGGGTCTGGGAGGAGATGAGGCCGAAGCTCGACATCTTCGTCGCCGCCGCCACCACAGCCTTGTCGTCGGAGTAGATTGCGCCGACCCGGAAGCCGGGGAGGCCGAGGTCCTTGGAGAGGCTGGTCACAATGTGCACCCGGCCATGGAGGTCCGGGTGCTCGTGCATAGCCTCGGAGAGGGCCTCGTAGACGCTGATAAAGTCCTGCGAGGCGAAGGCGGTGCCGGCGTAGATCTCGTCGGCGACGACGTGGAGGTCGTGTCGGCGGCGAATCGGAGGAGGCGGTGGAGCTCCGGCCGGGTGGTGGTGGTGCCGAGGGGGTTGGAGGGGTTGGTGAAGAGGACCCCTTTCACTTTGAGGTTGCGGTTGAGTGCGGATTTGAGTGCAGCTTCTAGTGCAGTTTGTGTTATCTTGAAGCCATTGTAGCCGTGGCATTCAATAGGGACTATCTCCACTCCTGTCCTCCATTTTAGGTCTCTATCAAACCTGCAGTGTTTGAGTGCAACTTGTTATTACTCTATTTACATGATATATAATTTTGTATTTGTCATGTGTGTGTATATATATATATAATCTTATAGTCAAATTTTTAGAGACGCCCATAGAAGGCATAAATTTCTACCCTTAATAATGGCGTTAAAGACCTCTCTTGACAAAAGCATGTGGCTTGATGTTTGGCATATGATCCAACCTACAGGGGTGCATATATATGACAGGTTTGATGAAAGATCTAGCTTGCTTTCAATACCAACAAGTAGTAAGCTCAAGTGGTAATTTTTATTTGGTAATTAGTTGAAGAGACGTATTGAAAGACCCGGAAGGAAAGCTATAATATACAAATTTACAAACTCGAGTTTTGGGGAAATTAATTACATAAAGACTCTAAAAAGTTAAGAATAGAGTGTCAAATATAAGGAATAACATATTATCCTTTCATCTAGTTATCATTATAGATTAGCTGATCTGATGAGAAGTCAAAGATTAGCCAATCATGAAGTTCCATTAATTAAATCTACTCTATAATTTATAAGAACAACTAGAAGTATATAATTATATATGGATGAGAGGATCTTTAGTGTCAAAATGATATATGGAAACTGTGAATCTTACCCAGGATAGTAAGGCGTGGGGACGAGGAAGGCATCGCCGGGGTTGGCAAGAGTGAAGATGAGGGCCTCGTTGGCAGAGGTGGCGCCGGCGGTGAGGACCAGGTTGTTGGGATCAAACCTCACTTTGTTGCCCCTAATCTCCGACATCATCTCAGCTAAAGCCTACCATGAAAAAAATCGTAAGATCTACTTTATAACGAATTTATACATATACAGGTAGTGATGATCAAATGGGCAGTGTGAGTAAGGTAAGAAATTTAGAACTTACATGTTTGAAAGCAGGCAAACCACGGTAGTCTTGGAACAATGCAATCTCTCTAAACACTGATTTTCCATCTTGCTTGAATGTAAGAGCTTCTGGGTTTTCCTCTAGCCATGATTCTAGTAGGTCGAAGGAAAGCTGCGCCAACATTTTCATATCCAATTATTTCCTATCTTTTATGAATATAATCATCTTGAGCTGTACATTTAATGAGCTTGATGCATATCTATGTAGTACCTGATTTTCTGCAAGACCCATTTGAATGATCCCATTCGGATTATCAATATGGTGGTAGGGGTTCCTCTCATACTCCTGCCATCCCAAGAAATATGAAGAGTCCTGCCCATGTGAGTTGCACCCAGCTTTTCTTGATAGGAGCTGCTTCACCTTCATGGTGGTCGTCTACAAGCTAGAAGAGGAAGAACAAGAAGGAGAACCCAAAAGAAAATTCAAATATAGTGGTATCAATGCACAGATGGGTTTTGAGAGGGTTTGAAGGAATGGGGAGTAGTCAGGATGCCAATGAGCTTATATAGGCCAAAGCTGGGATGCCCAATTTAAATAATAATACTCAAAAACATTCACTATTAATTTTCAATGATTCCTCCTCTATGAGCTCTTACTCAGTCTGACTTAAGCTCTCAGGCAAAGTGGTAAAAAGCCTAAATTTCACCTACCCATTTCACAACTAATTGACTTGTAGTAAACTAATCCATCAATGGGTAAAATTACAGGTAAAAATATAAATTTGCCTCTTATTTGTCCCAAGTTGATCTGTGAATATGACAGTTTGTTTAAACATTTAAGATTTACAAAAACACAGAAAATCAATTACTAATTATCCATAAATTTCACAATGTGTAAATCAATGAGTTACTTAGAGAAGAATAGTAGCCAGGAAGAGGTGATATGTTTGTATACAAGTAAATGGGAAATGTTGGTGATGGGAGAAGCTTGCTCACATTGGATGAAGCCGACCAAATCCGGGGAGACCATGACACTACATGCAAGGCAGGGCCAGGACCTGCCTCATGCAAGGTGTTCAGTGGGTCCGCCGGCCACCTTGCCTCTCTGTCTATATAACCTGCCGCCCCAGTGAATTAATCCATCATATAATCCATCCTTAACTTATTGAGCCTTGAATTTTTTGATTAATTTTCTCATGTGTACCACACTTCGAAAAAAATGACTGTTCACCTTCTATAAAAAAATTGTGGAAAAAATTTTACTTTTTGCCGCATTTTTTCCACGATTGTAAGAACGGTGGAAAAAGAATCTAATATTATTTCTACGTTTATAAATAAAAATATATTAATTTTTTACTTTTCTCTATGCCTAAAATCGCAGAGAAATTTTTTGTGACCCTACTTTTTGCCACCCTATTTTTAATCAACCCATTTTTCACTACCCCACTTTACTCTATAATTTTAGAGCATATTTTCAAATTATTGAACTGTGAAGAAATTTTAAATTTTTGTTGTTCCACTTGTTCTGCAATTTGATTTACCCATTTTAGAACTAAAAGCTAGCTCAGAATTCTAAATAAGCCTTGTATGCTTAAACGTAAATATTGTGATGCGAATTAGAATATTCATGATTTTTCTCATTAATTTCTTCGTCAGTATATAACTAGGCAGTAATTAAACTGTTGATGTGAATACATTAGGATATTAATCACCATACAAAATAGACATATTCACCAACACCCTTGCATAGCTAGCTAGCTTGTGTCCTAATTGGATATCTAGTTTTGAACTTTTAAGTGGATTAGTAAAAACTAATTAATTAAATTGTTAATTAAAAATATGAATTCCAAGCAAAGATCAAATAAGAAAAATGGTTTACACTTAACTATTAAGCCTTTCTCATTAGTGAAACTCGTCATGCGATCACTGTTTTAAGCTAATAAGGCGAGATATCACGCAATGTGTGACCTATAATAGAGATCAACTCCAATTTTAAGGGCAGACCTTTCATTAGTAGACAATTAGATAAACTATAATGATCTCCAATTTAAAGATAAACTATAATTGATTTAGAAGATAGACAGCTATACTGATTTAATTTTTTTTTGTTGTATTTTGATTTGTTGAACCTCTCAATTTTCTTTAGAGCAGGACTTTTTAATTCCTTTTTTTATTAATAAGAGTAGATTTTAAACTCACTAATTCATGTACTTTCTTCTACTTAATCACTTTACTCCTCCATGCCATTAGTCTTACTTATCTTGATCAAGTCACAAGGTCGTAGAGTTAAACCATTCTAATCAGCTATGGATAAGCTCATAATCTTGGCAAATCAGGTGAAAGCAGGCGTCAATTCATCAAGTCATATTTGGAGCCCTGGTCCGACGATGAAGGTCAAATTTAATGTAATCTATGTAAGGGATGTCATGCTAAGTAACCAATCATGTGATCCATGCCCCTAATAATGAGACAACTCGCCTTTCACCAACTCCGGCGCGGGCCACTGTCGCCGGTTTCCTCAAACCTCTGGCACCGTGGTGTATTTCGCCGGTGGGACGTATTTGCTGTGTTTTGACCTAGGCCGGGCCGGACCGGGGATGTCATATCTACGACCTGGTAAGTCTTGTCCCTTTCTTCCATAAATATTGACCAAAATCCATTTTGTTAGGTGATGGTTATCCTAGCTTAAACACATTGAAGATTAATTAATTAGTGAATAATCATAATTAAAGCTTAGCAATGCGAGATACAAAAACATATATTCCATGACGCCCGTGTTAGCTACTTTATGTTTTCTCCTACCACATTAATTAATCTTGTTTTTGGACAACTTAGCCTTAAATAGACCTAATATATGCACTAACATTGTAAAACATTTGCTGGCAAAGGAATGCTAGAAAAGACAAAGCAAGTCTTGGCATTTGGATGCTTGTGAGCTCCATGGAGACAAACCAACTGATATTGCTCATCAAAGTTGGAACTAGGATTATCTATCTTTGTCTATTTTGATTAGGATTCTTATTCAAAGTTTAAGGTATACATGTGAGTACTCTAATCTTAAATAAAGTTAATATAAACACGTTAACTTGGTTGACTTAATTTGAAGGATAGAAGGGGTAGACCCATGTGTGTTATGTCTATTAATGAATGGGACCAAATAAGAGCAAGTATAATTGAACTTGTATTGGAATGAGTTGTTGTGTAGCTAGCCTAATTAAAATGTACAACCATCAAAGCTCTTAAATTAACCTTTAAATTTTGTCCATTTGTGAAGAAAATGATTTCTTTTAGTTTTGAAAAGGATATTTGGGAGCCACAATATTTCAATTGGGTCAATCTCTAACATTAGCTACAAGACAATTTTGGATTTAACTAATATGAAAATTCGACGGATGATGTTGAATTGCTTGCCATTCACAATTTATCATGTTTGTCATGTCAAAATAAAAAATATATATCTACAATCTTTCTTGTCAAATTTGTCTGTACATATTAGTTGTTTTCTAGCCACTAGTTGTTTATGTATATAATATGTTTGACCCAAATGCCCACAATCCCATATTAGCTGTTTTCTAGCCACTAGTTGTTTATGTATATATTATGTTTGACCCAAATGCCCACAATCCCATATTAATTGTTTTCTAGCCACTAGTTGTTTATGTATATATTATGTTTGACCCAAATGCCCACAATCCCATGCAGACTATATTAGTCCCAAGAATATACATGATACTCCGAGTGTATGTAATGTATGAGTCATATGTTGTACGTACTTTACAAAAAAATAATACGCGAGACTATTTCTAGTTCTAAAATTTTCATCTCGACTCTGAAAGGAAAATCTTCAAGTAGATACAAATTTGAAATAATAAGATGATTCACAATGAAATGACACAATATAGCTATAAGTTATATATACACAAATATTGATAATGTGACCTCGAGTATGCCCATATCGGCAATATAGTACTCAAGAGTTTGAGTTACGAATTTTTTGCCAACCAATGCTGGGAATAAATTATAAAAATCCTTTTTGTTTTGTAGGGCATGTCTCCAAATAATTAAGCTAGAAAACTTGATATTTAGGAGTTAGTTGATGACTAATATTGGCAAAAATCAATCCTTCTAAATTGACATAGAATAATTGATTTCACAATTGATCAAGATATTCAACATGATCACCCATACAAGAAAGAATGCATGACAAAAATATTTAGAACAGTGTCGATGTGACAACGTCTATCCAGTTGGATATAGTACATGCTTCACTAATTTTCGAGTACAATGTGATCTTAATTCCAAGCTCTACCTGATTATTTATACAAAGCCATAGCTTGTCAATCGAAAACTACATATACCAACCAAGACAGACTGTTTATTAATGATCTCGTCACAATTGACTTGAGTGCAAGTGGGTTGTTAATTGTTTTGGATGATTGTATGCATGTCAACGATGAAAAGGATTGCACATCAAGAAGATCAATGCAGCAAGTAAGAGCTTACAATTGCATGGATGTTACTATACTGTACTGTAAATCATGTTCTTAATCAGATCATAGGTTCTCAAAATATTGTAGTTTTTAGCCTATGGGTTGGTGTGGTATATTTGATTTAAAGATGACACACACAACATATAGATAGATGCTTGTTTTCTCCAATAATGGAGATCATACAAGTGAGCATTGTTCTGATGCATGCATGTATTTGATCATCGAATTTTCATTATTGAAAACAACCTGACAGAAAAATGTTCCACATATATACATGTCTAATTAGTAAGACAACATGAGAGTCTTGCAGCTATGTGTTGTTCCCCTATATATTAATCCTTCTTCTATTTAAATGTCAAGATAAAATTTATTAATCATTCTATGATATGTATATATATATATACCATTTAATAGTTTTGATCCAATATGCATGCAAATGATATTCTTTTTGGCTTTGTGTATGGACAAACAATTAAACTCGGGCTAGGAGGGAATCAATCCTTTAATATTTATCTTAATACCTAGTATTTTTATATATTTATATTATGTTACTGTATAAAAATTCGATGTCAAGCGAATTAATTGGCGTGGTTGCATGCCCATGACGAAAAATGGTCCTGTTAGCAACGACCCCATTCATAAAGCCGAGGGAACTGCGGTTGATGCGGAGAAGAAGAATGAGACATTCCGAAAATGATGCATGGTTTGGCAACATTTACTTATTGATTTTGGACGTAAACGCATACAATCATAAGTAATAAGGTCAAACAAGACGTTGAGCTCACTTGCTATTTCTAATAGCATTTTTTTTAAATTGCGAGGATAAGGTCTAACATATTATTAGGAATATGTTTATGATCTTTAGTTTTAATTAACTGTTTTTTAAGAAATGACATTACACTGATGACGCCAATCCTCTTCCTCTGTCTATCTAGTTTGGGACTATAAATGCACAAACATTAGCTAGTTAGATTGAGTTCATGTTAATTAGTACTTAATCAATGTTGGAAACATGATTAACCATGGTTGAAAAAAACGTAAATATATGACAAAATACTGTCACATATTTTTTACTGTTAAGACCTAATTCCTTATATTATCAGGGGTTAGAACTCCACAACTGTAAGAACAGTGTTTGCCTATATAATTATTATTGTTGTGGGCTATAATATATCATGGAAGAATTATATGTATACAACTGTAAAACATGTCCAATAATACATGTAATGTTTTTGAACTAGGAAGAAAGATCAACCTTAGAACAATTTGTAGGCAATATGGGTATTTTTTTACTGACTACATGGAAGGAAATTTCTCAAAATTTAACAGAGATAACAATTGGTATGAGGTTAATCAAGTTAAGAAGAATCCAACCCAAGTCTGGTAATAAGTGCCTGGACCAGAACCCAGTGGAGATTGGAGTTAAGGGAGGAGGCAACCAATTATGGGTTGTGTATGGGAAGGGGAGCTCAAGGGGTTCAGCAAGAGACAAAGTGTTGGTTCACATTTAGGGAGGCGCAATATTTGACTCCTCGTCCTATGACTGCTGGTAACATGCCTCAAAAATGTTGCTCACAAGGGCCATATGGACTGTGTTGTCATGGCTTTCAATAATGGAGGGACAAGTCCATGAGGCTTGTCATGTTTTTCAGGACCTAGCTGCTGTGTTTCTTTCATGGTGTCATTCATCTTCTTCTCCAATGTGGTCACAGCATAAAACTATGTTTTGCTTTGGAGGGTGATTGGGTGTGGGTATGTACAGTTTGAATTGATGTTTGATTCCTTATTATAACACATTGTAGATTTATATTTCTCTAACATTGTTGCCATCTATTACATCTATCTGGCAATGATGATCTGTGTCCTGGGTTGTGCGAGGAATTCAGTAGTTGTGCCGAGTTTCTACTTTATGCCTGTGAATAGAAGTTTTGACTTAAAAATTTACGCGAGAATTATACTTCTACAAGCGGAAGCAAAGAAACCCAAGGTTTCAATTTCAAAAATCAAATTCCAAGAGAGTTACTTAGTTTGTAATAGGCCAATGCCAATGACAAGTATCCACTTGCACGTTTATATATGTCATTAGCATATAATAACATGGAGTATTGTCTGTCAAGATAATAACTATTAGCATATAATTTGCTTAAGAGTATATTTACATAAGCTACACCTCATATATAGCTTATTATTATATCAACTACACTTTTTATTTAGAGTAATTTAATGGGTCTCACCACTCAAAATCCACATAAATAAATAAATAAATAAATAATAATGGTAATGTCCGGGCGCAAGATTGCTCTATGTAGGGTTGAATTGAGGGGTTTGGTGGGGCCGATGTCGCCCTTATCGTATAAAGAATCAGTACGAATAAAACAAAAAATAAAAAATAAATATCACGAGCAAGGGAAGATACACAAGATTTTTTACGTAGTTCTTTAAGGTTCAACTAGAATTCTTAAGTTAGCTGTATAGTGACTTGATAATCACAAATTTATTATTTTTTAATTTTTTATTATTTACATAAAATAGTGAATTTTGTTACCTTAAATTAATTCATTTTCTATAACTTTGACTTCAATGCCCTCGTTCGTCTCTTTATTGTCTTTAAATCTTTAAAATAACCCCTCTAATGCATCTAAAACATCCCAAAATAATAGGGGTAATAAGTTTCGACTCAATCTGAGGTGGGTAAGGCAAGGAAATCGATTATGAATCGACTAGAATCCAATTTGAACCGGTTCAAGACATAAACTTAACCAAATCCAGAAGGGTATAGTTCATGTCCAATTGTTGGCGGGTCTTCAGTTAGTGAGTGAGGTCTGGACAACATGGATGGATGTGGACTCAATCAATCTCATACAAAATACAAAACGGGTCTACCAGCCATTTACTCTTCTTTCTCGTGACTTCCCCAGCCTCGGTTTCCTTCCCGAACTCCAACAATGGATCTCCTGGACTTCATGGCAAGGCCAGGTGAACGCTGTAGGACCTATGAATTGAATCAAAATTTTACATTAGTGGACTATTTGGTTCAACCGTTAGTTCGAGTCGAATCAGTTTTATGACCCGTCGTACTAAGCTTAGGCCAAACGTTCGTTATGAGCAATGAGGATCAAACATATTCAAGTATATAATGATAATATTAAAAAAAATGATGAGAAATGAGTTATCAAAATATATGACAATATGTAATTTTTTATATATTTGATCGTAAAATTATTTTTAAGCCAAATAATGCATTAAGATACGTTATATAACAGTATGGGTGGGTTATTAATTATAAAACATGTCATTTTGATGTTCTGATGTGTATTGTATTTTATGTGGTTTTTTCCTATTTTCTAGATTTTTTGAGAATGTATTACGAGTTAGTTATTATTTTTAACTCGGATTAGAGTCGAGTCAACTTTTATTCATGAGATTGCCACCGAACCTCACTTCGATACCCTTTCTCCCTCCCTCACACGGTCACCACCCCTTGTTGTCGTTGACGCCTCCTCCGACTGCCTCACCACCATCGATCGATGCCGCCAATTGCCACTGTGTCTTCGCCATGCCGTCTTGAGCGTCCCCTGCTGCAGCCCGACCTCCACGACGCACGGGAGCCGAGTGATCGCACCACCCATCTCAACATCGATTTGCAGTCGTCCGCGCTGCTCCACCGCGCCTCCTCCTGGACCTAACCAGCCTTTCCCTCATACCCAGTGCCACCGCCAAAGCTGATTAAGGGAGGATCAAACAAGCCGACCGATCCTAGCCGACTTGTCGTCGTTGTTGGCTGTCATTGCCACTGCTGCCGCCCTCACCACTGCCACCATTATGTCGAACTCGCCAAGTTGGTGCTGACTTATAACCCCGATTGCCTCGCCGAAAAATCGGATTCCTTGAAATTCGGCCGATCTTTCTGCCGAATTCATCCAGTTGAACCCGATTAAACTTCGAACGTCGTCGGGTGTTGAATTAGAGTTTTGAGTTGTGCAACAAACTCTAATCGTCGCCGATTGCCGGCGATGCGAGGTATAATTAACTCTGATTTAATCTCTTAAAGGTGATAATTATTAGCACAACATGGTAGGATTGATGGATTGATGTATTAAATATTTTTATTGTAAATAAAAATATGAATTGCGTGATTGAATTGTATTAAAATAAATGTTAAGGAATTAATTAAATAAATTAAGTAAGTATCATAACATAATGCAACGTAGCATAGGAAATTTGATACAGATTGATATATGATTTGGTGTGAACTGTGCATTGATATGTGTGTGTGCTATAAGATGTATGAATGCATCATAAGTGGGCGTTAACTTTTAGTTTAATGTGTAGGTATGAAGTAGGAGCTCGTTGCCTAGGCGCGTAAATACGATTGGATTTTCTACCAGGTCTGTTTAGGACTCGCTTTTAGTTTAACTTCTATACTCTATCGTGTTTTATTTTAAAAGGTAAGTGGGCGTGTCGAGTGATGGATTTATTGTATCCCACTCAACATGGGTCATTTAGTCGTAGGAGATTTTTGGATTAATAACCCACGAGGATGAGATCCCTCGAGTTTATTTTCGAAAACTCAGATCCATATTACGATGCCTTCGGGCCTATTTTATTGCAATCCCTACCAAGCCTATGTACATGTAGTTTTTTGAGTTTTCAATGAGATGTGAGACGAGGGAAAATCAACGACTACATCTTGAGATAGGGTGTGTGTTCGTAAAAGTGGGCTCTGGAATTGGTGAGCAACCATTCTATTCCCCATGGATCTTGATAACTCCACCTTTGAGTTCCTCAAACCGGAGAAGTATGGAGGTTTACGGGTACTGCTATAATGCATACCTAGACTTGTGGTTTTAAAGAGTACTAAGGCGCATGCTTAAGAATACTCGACCTTTGTACTTAGGGTCAGGAGTAATATGAAAGATGTAGAGGGATGAAAGAATAGAGATTGAATTTCCTATGCAAAGGATTGTTTAAAGTTGTCAATAGGTGAGATGAGATAGAAAAGGGTCGCTGTCACGTAAAGTCAATGACTTCTAATTATTGCCCTTATGAGAGATTCTATGAGGAAGAATAATAATGTTTTCATTCAAGAGGAGGATCAACTCTCCTGTGTCAATTTGTTATTAGTTATTTCTGGACTGGTAACGCTCATTACTGATGTCTTTTTATTATCTATATAGGTGAGAACCTCTGAGGATTGAGCTTTGTCGAAACTGCGGAGGAGCAGTAATAAAATTGTGTACACATGTACCTGTTGAATGTAATTGATGATGATGAATGTGAATTGTTTAAATGATGCAAACTTGAATGTGATTTTTGTGAATGAATAAGATGTTTTGCTTGCAAATAAAACTGCAAATGGAAATGAACCAGGTTGAGTAATAGAGTCTAGACTCGACTTAAATGATGAAAAAATGATGATAATTTAAATGCTGAGAGAATTGTCATGTTATTGATTGTGTTTCCTGTTTTTATTGATATAAATATATACGGCTTGTTGTTGATAGGGTGGTCCCTATTTCACTTTTAGGGGAGACTCTATCTGTTTTATTTTAAAAATAGATATTTTCTTTAACCTTTTTGCTTGTTTGGTTTGTTTTTATACTTAATAACATATCATAGCATGCATCTAGAACAACGTTAGACCCTAAACATTTCATCCATGCTTTGTATGTTTGTATCACCATCTTGAGATGCCGAGGGTAGATCCGGGTTGGCTTAACTAAATCAAGTAGATTAGCGAACAGTTTGGTAACCGGTAACATTTTCGGGCTAGTTCACGGGTGAATCGAAATAGGGTGTTACACCTCCCAACTCATGTGAAATGCTCTATATCTCCCATGATTGGAAATTCTAGCACACCTCCCCTACTCACATAGAAATAGCACCATTTGCTAGCACTATCTAAAAACCATCTTCACGAAATATGTAACAATCTTGATCTTTACAAGAAAGCTCCATGAACCATAGCTCCACGATCTAAGCTCTTCCACTATTTGTCTGACACACGATCCTAATCGTAGTTACCGGTGGTATCAGAGCAACCTGGTTCCGTATTAATTAGTGGGCTGGACTAGGGGCATTAGCTAGGTTGTCGATCACAGGCAAGAGAAAGACATGGGCTGGGGCAAGCAATGGGCCAAAGTATAAGAATTATGAGGGCAAAATTTCTTAAGGTGGTGGATTGTGAGATCCATCAACTTAGTCTCACATCTAATACCTACTATGGTAAGATTTTATTTATAACTGTGAATGAACTATATACGTCTAACTTCGGTTACCTACTTTTGAATAAATGACTTGAGCCATTACATTGCCCTTTAAGCTGCTAAGCTATTCCATGATGTGTCCAACAAACCAAGCTTTGATATCAATTGTTGGAATTTCAACACACAATCCGTAGACCTATGTTGTGTGTTTGAACAATGCAACTCAAAAAAGTACAAAACATAGAGGACATAAATTTATTGTGAAAACCCTCAAAATATGAGGATAAACCACAAACCATCTACTTTAGCAAATAATGGGTACACATATCAGGCAAAATCGGGTACATCATTATCATCACTTGGCAAAGTCCTATCATATGACAAAATCAACAATCTTCAACTGAGACACTCATCGAATCAAGAATGTCTCATCCAGTTAGGAACAACAATCTCCAAATATATGAGGCAATCTAATTGGGAAACTTACAATCTTCAACTAGAACATACTTTAATTGGGAATACCCTCAATCTCTAACTAAAACACACTCTAATTAGGAATACCTTAAATCTCCAACTAGAGAACACTTTAATTGGAAAGATCCATAACTTGTGAGGAGAGGGGCTCCCTCCTTTAAGAGAGAGAGGGAATGCCTCATTGTAAAACTTCACATTGAAGCACTTAATGACACATTTAGTTCAGCTATGTGCACCCATATACAACTGTATATTTATAATGATGACTACAAAATATTATACACAAAATACGACCGACCTCTTAAAAACGAAGAGCCAACACCAAATGCTCCTCTGAGCATTAGAACTCACTAATGAATCTCTTCTTCGTCTTCCACAATTCTTCTCGAATTCCTCGTACTTCTTAGAGTAACTCTGTATCTATACGACTTCTTATGTATTTATACATTTCTCATCTTCATTGAGAGACTCCAACAATAGCGGTATACGTTGTTGGGTTAATCTCACATCAATCGTAAATGATGTTGATGATTTGTATATTGGTTAATGAAAAATCTTATTCTTTAAACTAATTTTTGGATTAATAAAGGCTCGTGATACCTATTATGAGTCTCCTTTGATTGTTACAAGTCCCTTTTGGGGGCCCGAAGGACCCAATAATGATATAAGAGATAGGTGGGGTTTAGTGTTTGCCTACACTGATTGTGGAAGTCTCCTTCGTGAGTTCTACCTAATGATTTGAGAAAAGTTCATCAGGTGAAGATATGGGAGTTTTGTCTGATAAAAGGAAGATTGCCAGACGATAATAATTTGGGTGCATCCGATGTGTGAAGGGGAGGTTGTTGGGTTTATCCCACATTGGTCGTGGATGATGTTGGCGACTTGTATATAGGCTAATAAGAAAGCCTTATTTTTTGAGCTAGCTTTTTGATGAAGTGAGACCCGTAACACCTATTTTGAGTCTCATTTTGTTATTATGAGTTCTTTTCGAGGGCCCAAAGGGCTAAATTTTTTTAACATGGTTGTTACAAGTCCTTCTCTTGGACCGAGCATATACTCATGCTTTCCCATATAGTACAGCAACAATGGCATGCACAGCTCCAAGGATTTGCACGTCCATGAGTATATTTTCTTCATCGGTACAGGCTTTTAGACAAGGATCTCCTGAACTTCATAGCAAGGCAAGGCCTGGTCAGCACTCCTTTTACTGGCAGCATGGTACAACTCCACGGCTTTAGCATGCTACGGTAAAGCAAAGCCCTGGTCAGCAACCGCAAGTGTAACACCCCAAGTCTGCTCTACGTTAAGAATCGAACCGGAATATCACTAGTCCCGATTAGGTCGGCTAACCCAAACTCAAACCTGCGGATCTACTCTCGGCGTCTCGAGATGGTAAATGTCTATTTTTATGCATTGATGAATATACAAAAATAAACTTAACATGCTACTACATAGATGACATGACAACAAAATAAGTACGATATAGTCAATAAAAAATCCAAAAAATGGAACGGACAAAATTTCCCTTTTACCATTCTATTCACATTTCACTTTTATCATTCAACTTGCACATTAATATCTGTTTCAAATCATAATATCAGTATCATATTATCATACCTTACATTACATCACATCAATCTTAATATAATGACAACATAAACAAAATATTAACATTCTATTATCTTCCATGTGTGTATGAAAGAGACGTCATTGTTCCTCCATCTAGGCTAGCTCACCCTACTCATGATCATCACTTACATATATTATAGAAATATATTAGTAACGAGTGCTACTAATCCAAAAATTATAACTAATATCAAACTGGCTATGAGAGCAAACTCTCATATGAAAGAAAACATTTTGAAATCTCTTAGGGAATTTACTAAACTGAAATCATCTTTAACTGAACTGATCTACTGCTGCTGATGCCTCTCTCAGCATTTTCTCATTTATCTTCCTGGTCCCTTGGGACTACTGTCATATCCTAAGCTTTTTTCTTACTTCCATACCACTCACCTAGCATGGTTGTTGGTATTTCTGGCTTACTACTGGCACATGCCACTTGCGTAGCATGATTGTTGGCGGCTTCGTCAGGTACATGTCGCTAGCATAACATGATTGTCAGGATTCTCGACTAACGACTGGCACATGCTACTTGTGTAGTATGGTTGTTAACAGCTTCGACGGACTCATGCCACTTGCATAACATGGTTGTCAGGATTTCCGGCTTATAACTGGCACATGCTACTTGCTTAGCATGGTTATCGGCAGCTTCGACTAGCACATGCCACTTGCGTAGCATGGTTGTCTGGATTCCTGGCTTACGACTGGCACATGCTACTTGCATAGCATGGTTCTTAGCGGCTTCGACTGGCACATGCTGCTTGTGTAACATGGTTGTCGGTATTTCCGGTTTACGACTGGCACATGCCACTTACGTAATATGGTTCTCAGTGGCTTCAACTGGCACATGCTGATTGTGTAACATGGTTGTCAGTATTTCCGGCTTACGACTAGCACATGCCACTTATATAGCATGGTTGTCGAAAAACGCAAAATAGGTCTTGGTAGGGATTGATATAATAGGCCCGAAGACAACTTGTGGTGGATCTTGTTTTCGAAAACATACTCGATGGATCTCATCCTTGAGGGTTATTAATCTGAAAAGTTATTCGACTAAATGACCCGAGATAAGTGGGATCCAATAAAACACCACTCAACTACAATCTATAAAAATTACATAACGATAGAATAGAACAATAAATCGGGGGCGAGTCCTAAACGGACCTAGTAGAAGCTCTGAGCGTGTCTTAGCACCTAAACAATGAGCTCCTACTCCGTACCTAATCGTCAGTCATGTGGTGACGGCGACGAAGTTGTGATTGACTTAAATGAGGATTGTGGGGAAAAAGAAAAGTAATAAAAAGAAAAAAAAGTTAGGTGAGAAGGATGGTGATAGTTGAATAATGACAGTATAAGAAGTGTGGAATATATAAGTGTTAGGAGAAAAAAAATGAGTTGTCAGTGAAAAAAACGAATAGTTATTTCAAATATTTAAAATCTTATTCGAATGACAGGTTTAATGAAACTTCAAAACATGATGGCTGAGGACTCTAGCAACAACAAGGCAGCAAATCGGTGAGTACGTCGGCAACCAAACTTCAAGGAAACTTGGCAATAGCAAGGTGGCGGCACGTCTCCCTCCTAACGGCAACGCTGATCCAAGCAAGGCTTCAAACGACAGCTACCGGCTAGGTTTCGCAGCTCCAAACAAATCAGGTCAAGCAACGATAAGACTCCGACTCTCCACTTTACGATCAGCAACGAGGAGGGTTGAGACAAGGTGGGCTAGCTTGTCTCCACTTTACGACTCTCCAGATGGCGAGTGATTCCTTCGCAAGAACTCCGGCATACAGCAGCAACAGGCTTCCGAACTGCAAGGTGGTGGATGGCTTCACGGCAGCATGGTGGCACAACAGCACTCCTTAGCAAGCAACGAGTAGTTATTTCTTCCACGTGATGAGTATCAGCGGCAAGGAGTCTCTCCGCAATAGGCAACAACTTTCTCCTCTTCGGCAAGCCTCACATCAATGATTCCTCGGCTTCACAATTCCAGGGCTCCAAGGGGATCTCCGCAGCAAATTCTCAACAAGGATTTGGGCTGGGATGGCGGCATTACAGCACCAAGGGCATCCTTCGTGGTGGCAGCAGTGATGGTAGTGCAATGCTTGGATAAGTTCTCTCCGCTGGGTTTTCAATCTTTGCTTGGTGACGGGGAAGCTTACTGACAGTACGTCTCCGACGAGAGGGGTGACTTCTTCTAATCTTCAACTTTGCTTGCTCACTGCTGCTCTGCTCTATTCTTCCTCCTTTTCAATGCAACACCAAGCCGCCCCCCTCCTCTCTCCCTCCATTCTTCATGTTAATACTACTTGTATAGAACTTTTAACACCTACCAAGTTCGTTGATTAAAGCCTTTTGAATCCTCGCCTACCCAGCCTATGCACCCTCTTATCTCCTGCTTTCTTCATCTCCTCGCAAAATCGGGAACAACTCGGACAAAGTCCATGTGAAACTTGAATGTAAATAAGGGGGGCATTGGCTAGCTTGGTCATGGTTGCCAGCAGATGTACGCGGTTCGACCATGCATGGCAGTGGCGTAGGGCACATAACTTGGATGAACAAGTAATTATAAAATTTTAACTCTATCTAATATTTCTAATTTTTTCATTATAATTATCAAAATAATTATAATTAAAATTAATTTTAAAATATCTACTAACTAGCGCATTTTTTAAAAATCTAAATTTAGGTCATGATGTTAAAAAAAGATAAATTTTATCAATTACCTACTTATCCAGTCTACTATTAATATACATAAAAAGTATTCTTATAGGACCTATTAAAACTGGTTCAAATTAAATATATAGCTCACTTAATTTTTTCCCTTTGCTTAATATTAATAACTACGAAGATCGAGAATGCCCGTAGAAGATGGGCACCTTCAATGGGCAGCCAGTGTCATTGGGGGATGTTGGGAGCAGCCAGGAGAGCGGTCAATATTTTTCAGGGAGCAAAAGGGAAGGAGAAGGGGTCTAAGGTGCTACTCTTTGGCAAAACCTACAAAAAGTCCACCGACTTTGCTCAAATAGATATTCCTAACCATGTTAAATTTTAGGAGGACAAAGTGAAGCTTTACCGTTTGAACATGATAAAGAAGGGTTAAATGATGTTTTCCGCGAATTTGACATGTTGGTCATAACCTACCATGAAACTCAAGGAAGGTTTGCATCTCTCAAAATCTAATCACCATCATCATGAACCATCTCCCGATCAAACTTAATAATTACTGAACAAAGAATGTTACAGAATAAAAAGTTAACCTGGATAGAAGCTAAACCCGATTAGTCACAGAAATGCAGTCATCAGCTGTTCATAGCTTGAATGTGCCATTTTTGAACTACTTCCTACTATTCTTATCAGAATTGCAGGATCGGCATAGACACCTGTGCAAGCGGAATTTCTTTGCACACTATAAACTTCCAATGCTCCTAGATGCAAGTTTCAACAGAAATATTGAAATACTCAAATAATCATATGCATATAACATTTGTTTTCAACTAAGTTTTGTCAGTAACTAACAAATGATTTTCCTTTGCATACAGTTCTACTCAACCAGAAGCCAAACAAAAAAATCAGGCACCAGCTTCTGGAAACTTAATTTGCCTCCTTGATTCCTCATCAGCCTGTTGTAGAAATTGGTCCCATCCACTGCCTGGACTTGTATCTGCACATCGACTTCAACAATTCTAAACGCCCTCATTCCTAAAATTATCCTCCAGCTCCTCCCAACTAAACAGCAAAGACAATGTAAAGGCACCATATGGTCCAAAGTCCATTATCTTCACTTTGTATCTCTGGTTCATACAAATCAACCACATAATTGTTTGAGTCAAATTTCAGCCTGATTTTCTCTTAAAACACCATGATTGTTGCTTCAAGATCAGCCTTTCTTTCAAGGACAGGATAGAACCCAGTGACTTCCCTTTGGGAGATTCCCACAAGGACATGATCGCGGATAAAGCAACGGAATTCCATCTCAGGTCGGAGTTCAGGATACCATTTGCAAAGTGCAAGAAAGAATTGCAATGGAGGTTTTGGACGATCCAATTCATCACAAATCAAAAGCAAGGCAAAGGTCATGCATTGCACTGTCTGATGATCGCAAGAGTAGAGCAATTTCAGAAAGGCAGGAACACTTCAGGCTACCGCTTGTGGAAATCTAAGCCGCATCTTTTGGGGAACTCCAATTAAGCTTTGGAAAGGCTGCTCCACCTAAAGCATTTTCAGCTGAATGCCTAGAAATGGGGAAAAAAATCGCAACACATAAAAACAAACATTAGTAATAAGTCCCATGGTTTGCAATGTCGAGATAAGTCATCGCCGACTTCTCTGCATCAGCATGACAACACGAAGTCCACCCACAAGCAACACGATATCGGAGATGATAAGCCACCGGCAAGTTGTCGGCGTTACAGCCGGTGCCCAATATGGGAAACAAAGGGAGGAAAGGGAAGGAGGGGGATTTAAAAAAGCTTGCCTGCTGTGTGCGAAAATCTCATTGGCCGGGAAGGGAAGGAATTTGCTGGAGAGTTTGGGGGATGGAAAGGCAGCACCTTCTCCGTCTTCGTTGTCAAGGTGGAAGATAAGATCCCCTGAGAGAGAGGAGGAGATCAACTACTTCTATCAAATTGATCTCATTGGATTTAGGCATTTAATTATATAAATTAATACAAATTCAAGTCCATTACATATGAACAAGCTCAAGCTCAACAAATAAACCAATGGACTAAACCCATACTCTACTTGTAACTGCTACTCTTATAATTTCTATTTGTAACAATAATTAATAGGCTAAGCCCAGTATAGACGAAATTGTTCATACTCTACTAGTAAAAATTCTACTTGTAACAATCATTAGCAGGTGGACTCTATATATCAATCGTTTGGTTAGCAGGCAATTATTTATAAACTAGATCACTGACAATCATAGTTCACCCAAGATCTAAACAAGCTTTTTGGCACCTGAAATTGATGAAATCAAAGCATTTCATCGGAGAAATTAGAGTTTGAATGAACATATAAATGCAGGATAACTAAACTTTGCACCTAAATTGAAAATATTTAGCTCAATCTAGTGTCAAAAGTGGATAAAAACGTCAAACATTAAAGTTGTGGGCCAATGTGTGAATTGTTTATCGCATTCAAGACAGCTCACTCAATACAAAATCAAAATAAATTGAAATCAAACACAACTGATCTACATCATCACCGGGACAAGAATACACGAACAATTCAAAAAATAAAAATAAATAAACAAGTAACGGCAAGATTAGCCAACCACTTAAAAAATGCATACTTTCAGAATCAAACCAAGGGTTGAAAGGAATTCAAGATCACCAAGCTCCACACAACCCCCAATCCTTCACCTCCACATGAACCAGCTTCCGCAATCCTCAGGTGACACCCTAACCGACAATTCAAATAATAAATAATAATAAATAATAAATAAATAAAAAAACCTCAAGATCAAACAAATCACCAACCAAATGATGAAATTCAACTCGCCAAGAGCACACTGAGATAAAAAAATCGCCGATTTCACAACTGCAGAATCCAAAGACAGCGCCTTTCTCAATGACAAATAGATCTTCAGACAAAAAAACACTCAACGACAATTTAAAATAAATAAATAAACAAAACTCAACATCACACTCAAAAGATCAAAGTCCACTCAATCAAGAACACGCCAAAATCCAAAACCCCATGTTCCCCAACCGCAGAGCCCAAAGACGGTACCTTCCTTGAACTTCCGAAGCCACAGATCGACCTGCAAACTTGAAACACCTGGAACCAAACACAAAACCACCCCAAAATCCAAAACTCAACTCACCAAGAACAGCCGGAATCTCCGATTTCTCACCACAGTGCAACACAAAGACAGCGCCTTTCTCCACCCTCCCGAAGCGCAGTTCGATCCGAAAACCAGAAACTGATACAGAGAGACGTCAATGGCGGGTAGAGCGGGTGGAATCGGAGCTGGGAGGTGGAATTGCTTCGGAGGATTAGGGTTTTGTTGGGGGGAAGATCAAACGAGGACTTTGGCGGGGAAGAGAGGAGATTAGGGGAGTAGAAAAAATAAAATAAATAAATAAATAAATAAATACTTGATTTCATGTTTTAAATAAAAATTCAAATAGAGCAGTTTCATAAAAAATAAAATAAAATAAAATAAAATAAAATAAAAGATGAAAGATCCTATTAAGACTTTTCTACGGGTTATAAATCTGGTGTGTGTATATTTATATGAATGGATTAATATTATTATTATTAAATATAAATTCTAAATTATTAATGTCTGATATAAAATATTTAAAATTATTTGAAATTAACTGTGCTGTAAACTTAAAATATTCTAGTACCTGAGTTATAATAACTAATAGATATAAATCAACTATTTTTTAATATTATCGGACATGCAAAAAAATATATAAGAATAAATATTTTAGTTTTAAGCAGTTTATGTGGTAAATTATAGCAATCTTAATGTGGTTAATTTTAAAGGCATATGGTTAAACAATCACTCCCTCACTCCCACTTGGGATGAATCGGGAGATAATTCATTGGACCCCTATTAGTGGTACATAATACATGCAAAATGCCTAATCCTATTTAGTGAGTTTAATTGACAGAGTTAGCTCATCGTGGCTTGGATTCAAATTAACTCGGGTCATCTAGTGAACATGATAGAGCATGTGTATATTTAATCGAAAGTGGAAGTTGATGAAATACTACAAATATTTTTATGTGATCGTGTTCTTAATATTATCATAATTTTAGTGCATATTTATAAAAATATATTTATAAAAAAATTATTTTTTATATAAAACTCCATGCAAGTACAATTATGAGCTAACGAAAACATGTATTCCTTTTTTCCCAAGCAAGAACAAGTTTTATGGCAGTCCACAAGTTTGGTATTCAACAAGTGCCACCAAATTAGCTCAACTAATTTCAGTTATCAATCCCTGGCATCAATAACATATTTGATATTTATCAGACAAAAATTTGTAAAGCCAAGTATATCTCTCTTGTCATCAACACAACACGTTGTTAAAGCACCCAAATTATTCCCATAATATAACTATTTTTTAATAAAAGAACTATGATAAATTAATTTATTAGAAGTGTAACATATTTTTCTCTAAGGCTGTTAAATGAGCGAGCGAGCCGAGCTTAGTTTATGTTCGAACTCGACTTAAATAATTCGAAGTTCTTTTGAATTTAACTCAAAACGAACGAGTTTTGAATATATATATCTCAAATCGACTCGAACATTTATATTTTATCTGTTTAATTTTGAAGAACTCGAAACTATGTCAATTATAAGATCAAAAGTAACTCAAAATTGAGCTCGCTCGATTAACAACCTTATTTCTCTCTATACCCTTCAATATTTGTTTAGTCTTTGTTGGCCATTTTTATTGTCCTCACTTGAACGTCTGATTGCATGCCTAACACCTAACTTTCCAAGCTCAGTTTAAAAATAATATATATATTTCCAAGCTTGCCTACCACTTTTTTGATACGTATGAAGTTTTGATTGGAGATTTAATTTATACACTTATTTGACGTCCAATTTCTTGTCGACACTCATTTGACAGTCGATACTCGTGTTTATACATGCCTTGTCATGTTTTCCAAGCTATGTCTTGTTATCGGTCAAATAATAATAAAAGGTTGCTTTCTAATTTCGGACGGACGAATTTGAATCACAGAGCCTAGTTAAAGCTATGTCCCGGTCCAAAAATTGTCCATATAATTACTAATTCTAAAGCCTATTAATATGAAAGATTACTTTTTTCCAAAGTTTTTTTTTGGTCTAAAGAAATGAGCAATAAATACATATTTAATGATTGACCGACCGGAACATTTTTACCATCTGATCAGGCACCATTAAATTTGTAATTATATGTAATATTTTTTAAAAATAATTAGTTTTAGCTATAACTCATTAACTAGAGAATAGTTGGATGATAAGAATAATTGTAATAATTTGAGTAAATATAATTTGTTGGGCTTAAATCATTTTTTAAAAAATAATTAATCAAATTAAAAATTTTATTAACCCCTTTTAACACTAGTAGCGTGCGCTAGTAATCATTCTCAAGTGTGATCGTCGATTTCACTTAGTGGTAGTCATTATTGGAGTTTTGCTACCACTTTATATGTGACTTTTTTTATTCTTGTCACTTGCACGTGGCCTTTCACTTGCCACATGTGTGCGGCCTTTTGAGTCGATTGCTTGCATGCAATCTTTTGACTGCCTTGCCACCTGCATATAGCGTTCATTATTTTCAATACAAATATTATAAAGCTTTTTCATAGTAAATTTTTAAAACCTTTCCCTTTTAGTATTACCGAGGCTAACTTATATACCTATTTTGCAAAAATTATTAGGCTCGACTTATAGGTTTAATGTCGCAAATGTAGTACACATCAATTGAAATTACTTGGTGCGTGACAAATGGTAAACGTTGAACTATTTTTTAAAATAGTATAATATTATTTTTCATATAAAAAAGTACAGTTACATGATTTAAATATGTTATTAGATTTAAAAACTACTAATACTAAGATTTTTCATTAATTAATTGTCAACTAACAATGAATAATTAAAAGAAACTAAAAAAACTATGATAATAATAAGTCAAAGCTTGTGGGGAATTTTAGTAAGCTTGATATTTAACAAGAAAAGTTAATTAATATATCAGAATTCAAATTTTTAGATCGACGCCATCTCATAAACAAATTATCATTAATTAATTAATCAAACGTAAACAAACCGTGAACACCGCAAACCCGGTCAAGTCGATCGACCGCAGGAACAGAAGAAGTCAAACACTTCAATCCACGTCCTGGGGCCCACATTCCACGTGGACAGCAACCTCACCATAAGGACACAAACAAACAGTCCACCCCACCGACCCCACAAACGGCGGCGGCTCGGCCGTTATATTAAACGGCGCCGTCGCCACCATTCTTCCCCACCACCGGCCACCGCCACAGCCGTCGCCGCCGAAGCCGCCGGCGACTCAACCGCCGCCCCGAGCTTCAGCGGTCGTCGCATTGGCGTTGTTCGTCTCGGTGTTCTCATTGTTTTGCGGCGGTATCGGCGCTTGGGGGAGGGGGGAGTCTTTGCTTCACGACTGCGTTTGGCGTCGCCTTCAAGACTCGGAATCTGAGTTTCTTCGAGCTTGGAAAAGATTTGGGCGTTTTTGTTGGGTGTCATGCATGCGCTGTGAGGATCCCGTCTCAATTCAGGTTTTGTGATTTGATTTTTTTTTTGTTTGGTTGAGAATCTGCTCGGTTGGGATAGTGAGGATTGGTGGTGTTTGCATGCTGATTTAGGTGTTGTGTGGTGGTGCTTTTGTCGTTTGTGTGTTGGAAAAATGCAGACTTTGGTGTTTGATTGGGCGTGCTAGCTCGGTTTTGAGCTTGGAGGAGGTGAAATACTGGAACTTGGGGGCGGCCTGTGTTGTGTATTACATTGAAAAGGTGGTGCAGACGGGATGAAATCATAAAAAGTTCGTCTTTTGCGGTTGAAAATCGTGTTTTCTGTGAATCAGTATAGTGCTGGATGGGAAAGAGACTGACACTGATTACGGTTTTTTGTTGTTATGTTCGTTTTTATGATCTTGTGAATGGTGACAATCTGTTGCAATTGGTACTTGGAAGCCATTTTTTATTTTGTTTTAGATGCATACTTGGGAATTTTGTTAATTAATGTTGGGCTGTTTGTTAATTAATGCTGCCTGTTAACTGGATTATGCCTCCTATTTTAATCATGGAGCTTTGTTCTTTATTGTAGGGAACAATATTGAGCTGTACAATTTTAAATTAAGTAGTCTTTAGCTGCTGGAGATGAATGTTTCGGCTCTTCTGACCTCGGCTGGAATCAACTTTGGCATCTCGGCAGTATTGCTTTGTTCGTATTCTATATTGAAGAAGCAGCCAGGCAATGTGGCGGTATACTTTGGCCGCAGACTGGCTGAAACGCAGAAACATTCTAGAGAAACGTGCATCAGCTTGGAGAGATTAATACCTTCTGCTAGTTGGATCGTCAAAGCATGTCGAACTTCTGAGGCTGAGGTCCTCTCTGTTGCTGGTTTGGATGCCGTAGTTTTTCTCAGATCACTTGTTTTCAGGTGATTATTCCATATATTTTACTATTTTGGGTGCTTAAATGAATACGTTTTCTTTTGTCAACGTATGTAAAATAGAACTTTTTTCACAATATTTCCCCATTTAGTTCGGAAGCAGTGACATTGTTTGGTGGTACTAGTGATACATGATTTTCAAATTACTGCCCTTTTTTGCTTCCACGTTACTCCTTGCTTTGGTCGTTACTCTTCAGAAGGATTGATTTGCCCTTTGCTTAACCTTATTGCCCAACCAGAAAGCAGACAACTAGTGCATTTCCCTTGTTGTACATGGACGGTCTTTGAGTTTTAGTAGATCCTTACAGCAAGGCATTTTGATGTTTCCCTTTTAAGTGTAAAACATTTTCATACACTGATTCAATGGCACACAAAATGAGGATTCGAAGTGGTATAATATTCAAAGATAGCATTTTGGACTCAAGTTAATGATTTCTATAAGAGAAAATCAGTGTCTTTACTTCTTTCTTCTTCTACATCTTCTTCCATCTTCTTTCAAATGGTGATTGGGGACATTGATCGTAATCTATGAGAAAATTTCTCCTCTCTCCCTCCCTCAAAATTTGTCCAAATTGTACATGCCACGTAAAAGCTTCTTTGATGCTGAAAGTGTGTTCTCCTATCAACTCAATCTATGTACATTGTGGTAATTAAAGTGCAATAATCTCGTTTAACTGGCTTCAATATGACTGTTTTTTCTAGCAACTTCATTTCACAAGCTTAAGCAGAAGTTCACTTCCGCTGTAAGACATGGATTGGTGCTAGCGCATAAACCTAACCAGTAGTCTTTCAACTTAATTAATTCACACAAAATCTTTACCCTGGTTGGCAAGGATTTGACCATTCAATGTTGGCTGCAAGGTATCTAAGCGTAAGGGTTCTTTTTATATAATTGAGTTTGGTAAAAGAGAAACCACAAATTCTTCATGCATCTCTGATATTGGGGATTGAATTTCTTGGTTAGCATTATCTTATCCTGGTTCATCCTCATAATATTTGTGTGCATAATTATTTTTATTGATCGTGAATTTATGTTTTTTTGCAGCATCAGGATTTTTTCCATTGCTGCAATTTTGTGCATGTTTTTAGTGCTTCCCTTTAATTATCATGGTCAAGAGATGCGTTACAAGCACATTCGTTCTGTGTCACTGGATGTGTTCACTATTGAAAATGTTAAGGAAGGATCAAAATGGTACGTCTTGATCATGGTTTTAAAATTTCAACTCTGCATATACAATAATGAGTGTGTTTCTTTCTCAATAATTATAAGAAAATAATAATAGTGAGGATGTTTTTCATGGCTAATTGATGGGCACTTGCATTCATCTACTTGAATGCCCTTATTTGTAACTTAATTTGAATTTGGATCTGAAAGGTAGTTATCCTCCACGTTTTGTTGTTATCATCTATCGTTTTGTCATGCTATGATTCTCAAATATTAAACTGGCAAATTGCAATGCATCTTTTCCTCCTGTGAGGCAGTGCCATTTGTCATTTGGCCAGTACTATTTTGTACTCATCTGATTGAATTGTTGAAATGTTAAATGGGTATTGTCGTGAAACACCATTTTAACGTTTAGCCATAAAAACACTTAATCATCATGCATTTACTGTTGGAAATGATTAAGTTTTATTGTATATGTTGCAGGCTTTGGGTTCACTGCCTAGCATTGTATCTCATATCCTGTTCAGCATGTATCCTTCTTTACTTTGTAAGAAATTTTGTTTGTGAAATCTATTTATGTAACAGTTATTTTTATCAGGATGCACCTAAATTTTTTTTCCTATCCTTTTCTTAGGAATACCGGAGCATCACAAAAATGAGACTTGCATATATTACTGAATCTCCTCCAAATCCTAGTCATTTCACTCTCCTTGTGCGTTCCATTCCCAAGTCAACAGAAAAATCTCGTAGTGAATCTGTGAAAAGTTTTTTTGAAAAGTATTATGGATTGAGTTACTTGTCTCATCAAATGATCTACAGAGTTGGGAAAGTTCACAAGCTCATGGTACATTCATGCCATAGACCATTGCTTTTAATATATTTGCATTCTAGTTGAAATTTTCTGTCAGAGATCTGAGTGTTGGTAGTTCTACGTGGTGTTATTTTTATTACCTTAATTAGTGATGTTATTTAAATGCGTAGGATGTTTGGTGGAAAAACGTGAAGGTCACAGGAGATCCTAATGTATAAAAAATTCAGCTGTATATTATGAGAGGTTTAGTCAAATCACATGAGAGGGCTGCCATGTGGAAAATCAAAAGCTCACAACCTTAATTCCATAATGTCATGTTTTTAGGCTAGTTGCTGAGAAAGTTATCAGTCTAATTAGTATGATTGCAGGATATGGGGATTAGATTTAAATTTTTGTATCCATAGTGATTTGCTATTGATTTGTCAGTTCCACACCTGAGTTTCGAATTTGTTAAATCTACATTTATGGGTGTTATCTTAACGCTTTTCTTTTTGCAGAATAATATGGATAAGATTTATAGAAGATGTTTGCGCATGAAACCCATGTGTGCCGATCAAGGACCAGTTGATAGATGTAGTATTTGTGGTTTCACATTGGGCTCACTTCAGCAGACCGTCAAGCTTCCTAGCTTTGAACTTCCACATTCTTTCTATAAGGACAAGGTATTGTTGTTGATTTGCCCCCCACCCCCTCTAACAAAAGTCACCTATGGGTGCCTAAAAATTTGATTTTCTGAGTGTAGGAATGTGGCGCTGCTTTCATCTTTTTTAAAACACGTTACGCTGCTATTGTCGCTTCACGAGTTCTTCAATTTTCAAATCCAATGTTATGGGTCAGTGATCTGGCTCCTTCACCAAATGACGTTTATTGGTCCAACCTGTGGATACCTTTTAGGCAGATCTGGATACGTAGACTCGCAAGTCTTCTGGTTTCCCTTGTTTTTGTGGTTCTGTTCTTCCCTCCTGTAACTTTTGTGCAAGGTTTGTCGCAACTGGAAAAGTTACAAAAGACATTTCCCTTCTTGAAGGGAATTTTGAAGAAGTATGTATTTTTATTTTTTACAAGAAAATGATATTCACCATTAACAGCAGTTGCAAAATCACTAGTGGTTATTTGTTTCTGATCTGTCAAATTCCTTCAATAATTGTAGCACGTATTAATTGCAGGAAATATGTCAGCCAGCTGGTTACAGGATATTTGCCAAGTGTCATTTTATTATTATTCCTTTTGATTGTGCCTCCAATGATGATGCTACTTTCATCAGTTGAAGGGCCTGTTTCCAGAAGTGGAAGGAAAAGAAGTGCTTGCTGGAAGATTCTGTATTTTATGATTTGGAATGTGTTCTTTGTTAATGTATTGTCAGGGACCGTAATTAATCAGCTGTACAGTCTTTCGAGTGCTAAAGACGTTCCCACCCTGCTGGCTAAAGCAGTACCAAGGCAGGTGATTATTAGTGTAGAGACATATATATACATGCGCAACTATTGTTCCATAATCTATTAGTTTCTTATATTATTGGCTAATCTTTTCCCAAACCACTTGAGCTGTTAAGTCTAGTTGTTAAGCAATGCTGTCGACTAGGTTCTGAACTCATTCACAGGTGAAGTGTCTTCCTGTTTGATGATATTTGCGTTTGTACATGCAAATTAGTTATGCTATTTACTATTCATGGAACAACAGAACTGTCCACTGTTAACTTGTTCCTTCCCCAATTGATTCATGTTCTTGGGAGACGTGATTAATAAGTAATGCTTTTTTTTACCATACTTTAGTAGGACTTTTTTTTCTCTTTTTTTATTTTTTAATTTTTTTTGCTAAAGAAAAAAGAAACAAAAAATCTGATTAGTCAATCAACTGTAATGTTTGTTGTGTAATATTTTTCTCCATCTAAATTGTAAGATTGTTGTTGTTTGTCAATTGTCACATGCTTAGCTAATAGAAAAGCACTTCATCTCAGGAATTTGTTTATCTTATTTGTTTTTTAAGGGGGCCGTAGCATTTAGTTTTTCTCATAAGTTTTAACTGACACTAGTACGTTTTTTTAAAAAACTTGGCTGGACTTTTACACTGTCAAAGGTCTTGCTACTTAATAATATTATTTTCAGATTGTAAACTTTGAGTTGCCTATCTTTACTTTCTGTGGCTGATCATGTCCCTTCTCTTATGAGAATACTAATGAAAATTTTCATTATTTGTGTACAGGCAACATTTTTTATCACTTATGTCCTCACATCAGGGTGGATGAGTTTGTCTTTTGAAATTGTGCAACCGTTTGCACTTCTTTATAACGTAGTGCGGCGGTATATTTTAAGAAATGACGATGAGCAGGCATCAATACCATCGTTCCCTTATCATACAGAAGTTCCCAGAGTACTCCTCTTTGGCCTGCTTGGTTTTACCTGCTCTGTTTTGGCACCTTTAATTTTGCCCATATTGCTGGTGTATTATCTGCTAGGTTATGTGGTGTATCGCAACCAGGTAACGCATGGTGCCTTAAATGATGACACTTTGCTATGTTCTTGCCATTAATGTTTACCATTGATTTTAGTCTTGGGTAAAGGCAATTATATTTGTTTTGGTTCTACCTTGAGAAATACCAATTTTTTTAATAATAAAGCTAAATTTTAAATGAGGAAGGGAATATGCTTTAGTATGGAGATTTGGTTTGCCATTGAAACTATTAAATGGCCTTCAGTTAAGAAGTGAAAGATTTATTTATCTTTTCATTATTGATGCTGATATTCATCATCTTGGCCACTTGGTGCAGATACTTAATGTTTATATTACAAAGTATGAAAGTGGAGGGCTGATGTGGCCTGTTATTCACAATACAACTATTTTCTCATTGTTACTTGCACAAATTATTGCCCTTGGAGTCTTTGGTCTTAAAAAATCGCCAGTTGCCTCAGGCTTCATCATTCCACTTCTGGTCTTAACTCTTCTCTTCAACGAGTATTGTAGGCAAAGGTTTCATCCTGTATTTAAATGTTTCAATGCCCAGGTAAGTTCAATTTGTATGTTTATGTACGGTCCCTCATCATTGTTAATGTTCTTTCTGAATCAGTTTTCGTTGTGTTTTTTTTTAAAATTTAGGACATTATTGACATGGATCGGGGGATGAACTGCAAGGTCGTATGGATGACATCCATGAACAGTTACTGTCTGCTTATTCTCAATTTCCTGTGAGCTCACGGGAAGTGGTAGAGGTTCGAGAAGAGGGTTCTTCGAGTCAAACCTCGGAAACAAGAGGTTTGCTTTATCTTCTGCTTGGAGGGTTATCTATATCTAGAGTGCAGGGTATGTTCAGAAGGCTGGCCATGTTAATTTCTTTACAGATAAAATCAGGTTAAAGTAAGAAAGCTGTGTCAATGTTTCATATTTCCGACACTGCAAGATATGTTCGTTTCCGCATTCTTTTATATGCATATACACATACATATACTATCAACTGTCATCAACGTTGGCTCTGCAGCCACTGTGCTTACACTTCAAGGAGTTGAAGGATCTGAAGCTAAAGATTTGAGTTGTAAGATAGATGGGATATAGGCAGTTCAGTGCTGTGTGACAGATATAAATAGACACAAATATGTTATTTTTTAAAACAAGAAATGTTTGTCAAGCTATGTGAAATGCAATAAATATTTGGTTGGTTCTGTTATACGTCATTTGTTGTGTAATATAAAGAATGCTTTCCCTTTGTTTTAGTCCTTGGTATAAATGGTCATTATACTTGAAAAATTCTGGAACTTAATAGATTCAAGGTGATTGGAGTGCATGAGCTCATGAAATTCATGAAAACCCATGAATAAATCTTCTTGAAATTTGTCAAAAAAGACAATCAACTAATTTAAGGGCAATAACCCCTTATTACTCGTGTTATAATACATAGTTCATTAATCTTCTTTTGTTGACAATCTTGTTGGCCTTCCAAACCTTCTGAGCAAAATTTCACTGCATCTTGTTGCCTTGATTTTTCATTATTATGCCTGTTAATTCAACTCCAAGAAAATGCAAAGGCCGCCAGATCAAATAACAGAATTCGACTGATATGTGGAATCAAAACTCATAATATTTGTCCTCTGAATCTATTTATCTCCTAACAAAAAATCACACTCTTGGCCCAAAACACTCTTATTAAAATTAAGGAATAAATTAATCAAAAAATTGTTCATGATTATTCTTATTAAATCATCTCTTCCAAGTCCAATGTTGGAGATCATGTCATGACATGGAGGAACATTTACCATGTCACGTCCGTTTGGCAATTGATCTTGAGCAGACAAACAAGTGCATTTCTCCCCAAAGAATTCATGGAAGGAGTAGTATTAGTGATCAACTTGGCAAAGTTACTGCCATTGAAATTTTGATCAGTGGTAGCAACATGATATAGATCATTAGGGTACTTCTTGAATTCATCTGTTATGGTAATTGGTAGTACTACTCTTTCATCAATAGTTTCAGATCTACCACATCCATCAATACTAGAACAAACATCTTGAGAAGGATCACTGTTATATGGGTAATTACATGAATTTCCATCGAACACAATGAGGTTTCCATCGTAATTATCTGTGACCTCTTGGACTGCTTCTCCTACCTTTGCTTCCCCAGGATCAGTTTCTTGATATTCAATCTTGTGTTCCAGCAGTGCTTTATATCATTATCAGTTCTTCCTGGTAGCTTTGAACCAGTGATATACCACCTGATCATATTCATAGTAAAAAATTTAAAATAAAGATTTTGATGGATGGGTGTTATATATGTGCAACACTATTTCATAAAAAGATTATATATATGGGAAGCATAAGTGGGTATATATATATATACCCGCTGCCTATGCTGATGCACAGGCTGCAAATTATGTTGTCTTCTTCTTCAGAGAACCCTCCATGCTTGAGGTTAGGCCGGAGTTAATTCAACCACCGAAGTCTACAGCTGTTCCCACACCGTTTGAGGCCTTGAATCCAAAAACCCATGAACCACATTCACACACAGATCAAGATAAGTCGTGAATTCATGAGGAGGAAGATACCAAATTATGAGAGGTGTCCAATTGCCACCAACTCCATACTGCTCAATATAGTCTTTGGGCTTGGCTTTCTCTCTTAACGCTGGCTTTGTCAGAGCATAGAGCTCTTCCCATCTCTCCATCAAGTACTCAATATGAAGATGTGAGGGCTTTTGAAGGACATGCAACTAATTGTTGCCTAGTTGTTGTTGAATTTATTTGTATGGGCAGTGAGTGAGAGAGATGGGTCAAATGGATACAGATAGGTGGGCTGCATCATCATGTTAATATATAAGAAATGAAAATGGCAGAAGAGGAGGGAAGGCTTTTCTTCTTAATTGTCTTTCTTGGCCAGTTAGTATCTCTGTACTGTCATGAACTCTTTGTATTCATTCATGATGTTGCCAAAGATTTCAATGAGCATTAGTCGAATTGTTTCCATTTCCTCATTGAAGATTATATAGCCTAGCCACATAAGCATCAATTCTAGATGTTCCCAAAGATTTCAATATGCAATTCATTTGTTTCCATTTCCTCCTGAAGATCGATGATATAGCCAAAGCTACATATGCATCAACAGTTTATAATGATCAGTACTCCATGGCCTTAATTATTATGCCACATATACTCTTCGTTTTGCGTGGCACTTCTTTAATCTAACGCTATGAAACGCGAAAGACTAAATTTTGCTGGAACAATGGTTAATGGCTATAATCAATCGTAGTGGACGAAGAGTTATAATCAGACTCCACATTGATATTGATGAATGAAATTGTGAAGTCAATTTTCATAGAAGTCGATGCAAATGCCTCTGATGATTGGTCCATTACAATCAAATCTTATATCAATTTGTTATATGCGAGCACCAACAAACTAACAATTGGTCGTAGCCAGCAAATCTTATTATCGTCTTTCTTGCAATAATATCTTCTTAATTAAAACATCTTTCGCAACTTCCATGTTCTTCCTCAGATTTATCTGTTCATAATTGAAAAATTAAAAGTATGTCTGATTATCATTCTTCTTCATCTACTCAAACCCATCTTTTCTTTGTCAAAAGCTTATTTTTAACACCATTCTTCTAGATAAAATTTCCATTAAGATTGGCCACTGATCCAGAATAAATATAAGAGTTCAACAAAAGAAACAATTTTTTATGCACTCGACAGCCGTTGCAATTTCATTCACGAGCTAATTAGTAATTACACAACAATGTTGATTAAAAAAAAGGGTGAAGAAGGAAACTAAGACAGAAAGATGGTTGGGACAGTCTGTCTTTGTGCCAAGGGGGAAGAACAGGACAATTTCACCTCGAAGAAACAAATTTCAGCAATGACCATATTATAAGGCCCCCTTCTTTGTTTTTATGTACATAAAGCTAGAGAAGACGAGGGAACCATTAAATTTCCACCGTCCAACCCTTCTTATCCTCCACAAGACCCATTTGAATGCCTGTCAGCATTGAGTAGAGCCGGCGAGTTACTGTGCCAGATCCTGTTCTGTATTTTACCCTGTAAAGTTGTTCAGACTTATCAATGCTACAACTAGTTTCAGAACAACATCTTGATGTGGGTTTCTTATAACAATGTAATTAGACTAGCATGAGAAGCAAAAATTGAAGCGTACAAATGATCAGAAGCAGAATTACCTTTTACCACGATATGTTATGCTTCCTACAGGAGCAACCACGACAGCAGTTCCAGTGCAGAAAACTTCATCTGCCTCCATCAAATCCTCAACTGGTACTTCGCGCTCTTCAACCTGATCGAATTTAAAAGATCAAAATATACCCTTGATAGCAGTTTAGCATGAAATAGTATACATGTTCATACATTCCTAGAAATGCAAGCACCATTTCGTCTCAGCCGCGAAAGTAGAATATTTTACCTGATATCCAAAATCAAAAGCTAACTCAATGATGCTTTTACGCGTAATTCCGGACAGAATTGTGCCCCCCAAAGCTGGAGTTGAAATAACATCGCCCTGCACAAACAAAGAAAAATTAACAGTCTAGCACTAGCCTTTCGCCTGTATATGAGTAACAGAAAAATACAAACATTCTGTTTCAGAAAAATACAAGCATTCCATTTGTTTTATGAACATCCGCAATATAAATGCACAATGCAGTTGATGTATTGCATCACTAAAATTTGGAGTATACTAACTCCATCAAAGATTTGGTCAGTCATTCAAAAGTTTTTCATGAAATGTTTGCATCAGCTCGCTCAAATCACAACAGAAAAGATGCTAAAATTGACCACACCTTTACTACAAAAACGTTACAAGATGAAGCCTCTTCAAGATATCTCTTGTTGACAGAATCCAAAAAAAGCACATCAGAAAATCCTCTAGACTTTGCTCTCAACTGTGCCCTCAATACCTACAGTCAAAAGACACAATTCAATCCACATATACGCAAATGCCAGCCAACTCTTGAATTGTAAAACAATGATGTAAAACAAGAACTCGATAACAATTTCTTCATTCCAAGCTTTTCCAAAAGATAGTTTCATAAACACAAAATACCATCTAATGAATAGTAAAACACCGACCTACAACAAAAACTCAATTATCAATTTCCATCTAAAACAGTAAAGAAGAACAAGAGGTTCAAAACATAAACCAATAATTATATAAAAAAGAAATAATGTTTTCATTCCAAGCTTTGTCAAAACTAGTCATTAGCACACGCAAAAACCATCTATTGAATTCTAAAACATCAATCTACAATCAGAACTCAATTAAAAATTTCCATCTGAAACAGTAAAAGAAGAACAAGAGGATCAAAATCGTTGCGCCAAAACTAGTTCCATACATACAAACACCATCAATTACATTGTAAAACGCTGATCTACAACCGCAAACAACAATTTCCACTTAAAACAGTAAATTCAGAACATGATGATCAAAACGTACAGGTGCATAGTTGCTAATTGTCTTCACACCTCCAGAGCCACCTCGAGTAGCTCGGTGGAACTCATCTTCAACATACAAATTGATCGGCGCCACACCTTCCTACACAGACCAACACCATCGAAGCAATCCACTCACAACACCAAAAAAATTAAAATGAAAATTAAATAAAAAAACTGGCATTATAAAAAGAAGAAGCAATTTTTGTTTCTTCACCTTGAAGTAATTCCCCACCGGCGACGCATAAATCATAAAAGTGTACTCCGGCGCCGGCGCCAACCCTAGAACCGGCCCGCTCCCCATCAACAACGGCCGCAGATACAACGCCCCCTTCCCCGCCGGCGGCACCTGCATCGCAAACCCACCGTTTAACCGCTAAAGATCGCAACTTTTTCCGGGTCTTCGCCAGAAATCGTCGTTGCTAACCAATTCAAGCATGCAAATTTTGAAGAAAAATCGGAACTTTTTGGGGTTAGGGTATGAGTTTTACCCAGCGGCGGTTGGCGAGGACGGTCTGCTTGACGGCGTGGAGGAACTGGGGGACGGTGGGGGAGAGCATGCAGAGGCGGCGGGCGCCTTCTTGCATGCGGGCGGCATTCTCGGACGGCCGGAAGAGGAGGAGGCGGCCATCGCCGGCCCCGGCGGCGGAGCTCCGGTACGCCTTGAGCCCTTCGAAGAGGCCCTGTTCCGATTGCCTCGGAGGGTTATTTTCGTAACTTCGCATATATTTTTCTATTATCTTATCTACTTAATAAGGGGACGAATTTATTTTATCTTTAATTCTTTTTGTTAAACTATATTAATACTATAATTTCTATTGACATAAATCATAATTTAAGTCTCCTCTTAACAAAATAATTTTTTTAGCCACCATCTAAGTCACTCTCTTGGTCAGGTTGGAAAGATGTATTTTATAAAGTCATAAATCGTATTAAATTTAAATAATTTTTTTAAAAAAAGTCATGATCATTGACATTTGACCACTAGCCCTAATCTCATTGATAATCCAATCTCAATTAATTTTATATATGACATTAAAACTTCATGTTGCAAATGCACACATCAATGACATCAATTCTACCTGCTAATTAATATTTAAGATTTTTAATCACCAAAAAAGTTGCCATAAACACCATTAGCCCAAAATCTTAACACTTAATATTAATATTAATACCTGCCCGTAGTTGAGGACGCCCGAGGCCGGGCTCAGCTCTATGTTCCCATACCGGCGGAGCTTCCCGTCGGAAAACTGCCCGCCGGCCTCAACGCCGTCGCCGGCGCATCGCATCAAGTACATGTAATCGGTCTGCACGAGCCCAAATCCGAGATTATCCCAATCCAGTCCCCCATCATTTTCCTCCTCCACCCTGACAACACAACCAAAGTGCTTAACCACCACATTAACAAGATTAATCAGGAGCTAATCATGTATTAACATTTCTCTGCTACCTACACGCCTCTGCTTTGCATGTTTGTTGCAGAGGCGATGCAGCATGGGAGCTATAGCAGGTCACCGTGATCTTCATCCCCATAAGTGTCTGCATATAATACGTGACTCATTTTCATACACACACATGTATATATCATATGCATATACAAACAGATGTACCATTTACATATTATATATGTTGAAAGAAAGATTCACTCACGCCTGGGATCATGTATGCCCTGCACACAGAGCCTCTAATCATCCCGGATGAAAGCATGGATCCTGAGGATGGTTGATTTTAATGATCCCGATGGGAGGAAGACGATGAAGGAAAAGGAAGAGAAATGGATGGAAGTGAGAGGAGGGAAGGTTGGGGAAGGAAAGAGTTTTCAAGGGTAGGGAATGTGGAGGGTGACAAATTCATTGAAATAGGCAGCGTTCAATGAAAATACGGGATTTATGAATGGTTTGGATAGATATTGGGATAGATACAAGATGATCAGTTCCTATCTCTTGGGTGGTCTTTCCACGCTTGTCATGCGTCAACTGCAATCACAATCGTTGATTCTTCTCCTGCCATCTGATATGGAGCGACTGCGTTGATTGGAGGAATAGGGCGGTGATCAGCTCAGAGAAGAAGAGTTTGTCTCCCACTTTAATACCTCCTTAGTAACTTTTTATCAATTTATTTTATTAAAAAACAAGAGCTAATCTAGCGGTTTGATTCGAATTAAACCCTAATAAAGTTCAACTCGCCTATTTTAAGTTCGAATTGAGTTCAACATTGTTCAAGTAATACTCAAAATATTATTTATAAATATATTTTTCTTCTATATAATTTGAGATAAACTTAATTATAAAAGTTTGAATAGTTCAATTTTGGTTAAATTATAAGCTAAATAGTTTGTTTTAGAATAAAAATCTTATATAATCATTTAAAACTATCATCACAATGTGATTATATTTATTATTTATTATTTTTTATATAAATAGGTATATAAAATATATATAAATTATTGTATCTGATATAAATTATCGAGTATTGAATCAGAGTCAGAGTAGAGCCAAATAGAGGTGTGCTCATACTCGCTTTATTCAAGTTAAATTTTTACTCAAACGAAATCTAACTAAACATGTAAAACCCACGATTCGAGTCAGGGTTTTATATTCAGAACCGGTCGGTTCGACCGTTAATTTCGAGTCGAGTCAGTTTCAGAACACGTGTACTGAGCCGACGCCGGTCTCGTGTATGAGCCATGAGGGTCATGTGTACCCAAGTATATGATGATAACGTCATGAACACAACAGAAAAGAATGAGTTATCAGAATATATGAGAGTATGCAGTTCATTTTTTTATTTATGATATATAATGGATCGTAGAATTAGTTTTAGGTCGTTTACTGCGTTAGGACGCGTTACGGGCATTTTGGGTGGGTTGATAGTTCTAGAGCATATCATTATGATTTTTTGGTGTTGTTTGATTTTATGGGATTTTTCCCAAATTTTTTTGGAATTTTTTTACGACTTAAATATTATTTTTGACTCGAGTCGGAGACGAGTCAAGTAATATTTACGACTTTGCCACCACACACCCCCGCGCCCTTCTTTTCTTCCCCAAACCCTTGCCCGACGCAGCCCTTGTGCGCGTCGCCGCCGCCGCTGCCGGCGTCGCCCGGCTGCCGATCGTCGCCGCCTAGCCCTGCGATGACGTCGTCGTGCTGCCCCGACCAAGTCCGACCCCCATCGGGCCGCCGCGACGCGAGGAAGCCACGCCGCGACGACGCGCCCGCGTTGCGCTTCCGTCGCCGATTCCGCCGCCAGCGACCAGCACCGCCGCGATCGGTCGGTCGCCTCAGCACCCTCAGCCCTCCAGCGACCTTCCCCGACCGGAACGGAGGCCATCGCCGCCGTGGCCGGCCGGATCTAGCCACCATCACCGCCGGCTCGGTTTTATGCATTTTCCGGCGAGCCGCCACCTCCGTTGGCCGCGTCGACCTCGTAGATGAGTCGGGCTCGCCGAGCCGGTTCCAAGGGTACCCAACACGACCACTTTCCGGCCAGTAGACGCCGCCGGCGACTGTCGCCGAAACCGCCGAATCGCCAGAAAACCGTCGAAAAACCGGAATTTCTGGAATTCGCCAGAATTCACCGGATCTTCCGCGGGGCTCACCCAGTCGAGCCCGATCGAGCTTCGGACGCCGATGAGCGCCGAATTTGAGCTCCGAGACACGCGACGGAACCTTAGCCGTCGCCGATTGCCGACTACGTGAGGTATAATTACCTCCGATTGAGTTATTTAAAATTGATTATGATTGTTAGCATAGCATGCTAGAATTAACTAGTTGTCATGATGAATGTCATACTATGAATGAAGTAAAGATGTGCATGATGAGATTAAGTAAGTGATCTAATGAGATGAAGTATAAGCATGCTAATTGAGCACGATGTAACTTAGGAAACACGATAAATTGGAATGAATAGGATGATAGAATTATTTTCACTTTTATGATTATTGATTATTGATCGATTATTTGAGGGATGATTATTATGTCGTGTGATATTCATTGATTTTGATGCATCATGTAGTTAGTGGGCGTTAGTATTTAGTTTTGATGTGTAGGTACGGAGTAGGAGCTCGCCGCCTAGGCGCGATGACACGCTTGGAGCTTCTACCAGGTCCGTTTAGGACTCGACTCTGTTTTACGCTCTTTCTATTGTATGTTTATGTTATTATCTACAGGACGGGTTAAGTGGCGTTTTATCGGATCCCACTTAACTCGGGCCATTTAACCGAACAGTTTTCCGGATTAATAACCCCTCGAGGATGATTTTGAAAACAAGATCCACCACAAGTTGCCTTCGGGCCTATTATATAAATCCCTCCCCAGCCCTATATATATATGTATATATATATATATGTAGTTTTCGCGTTTTCAGTGAGACGAGAGATGGAGAAACCGACTGCACGTACCATGAGCGGATGCCGTGACAGTCAAAGCGGGCTCTGGATTAGTGCCAGCGGACTGTTCCATTCCCGAGGGATCCTGACAACTCCGCGTTTGAGTTCCTCACACCCGGAGAACGTGGAGGTTTATGGGTACTGTTTAGTACAGCGCATGTCCGGACTTGTGGTTCAAAGGGTATTAAAGGCGACTGCCTGAGAGTACTCGGCCTTCGTGCTCAAGGCCAGGAGAAATATGGAGGTAAGGAGAGGGCTTAGGATAAAGTTTTACGTGAAGTACTGAAAAAGAAGTGCCGAGAGCGGCACAGTACCAGCAGCAAATCAGTAAGTTCAGGATGCTACCGGGTCTGCAACCCAGTGGCTCCTCAGTAGTGCCCTTCAGAGTGTTCACGTGGAGTATATAATGTTTTCTTTCATATGAGAGTTTGCTCTCATAGCCAGCTTGTTATAGTTATTTTATTTTTCGGACCAGTAACACTTGTTACTGACGTGTTTTTATACTATATGTAGGTAATAATTACGAGTTGGAAGAGCCAGTTTGGACGGAGGAGCACTGTTGTCGCTTGCACACATGTCAGTCAATTGAGTGTTTATATTGTGTTTATGATATTATTATATGGTGTGATTAAATGCTTAAGACATGATGATGTGACGTGATTAATTGTTAAGACATGATGAGATGATGTGAACACGAATAGATTGCTTAATGGCAGCGTAGTGGGTTGAGACCCAAGTTTCAAAATAAGTTACAGCATGTTAGATTTTGTATTTTGTATGAATGAAATTATTTGATATATGGTTAGATATATATTTGCATATGTATATTTGACAGGGTGGCCCCTAATTGCATTTTTAGGGGAAACTCTGTCCGTTATATTTCAAAGTTTTTATTAATTTTTATCGGGATTGTCTTGGTGTGTACTTTGATTTGTATGTCATTCATGTAGTACCATGTTAGGGTTTGTGCATTCATCCATGCTTTGAGAGTTGTATCTTCATCTTAAGACGCCGAGATTGGATCCGTATGAGTTAGGTTCGGGTTAGCCGACCTGACTGGGGCCTGTAACATACCGGTTTTGTAAAACCCACGATTCGAGTCAGGGTTTTATATTCAGAACCGGTTGGGTCGACCGTTATTTTTTCGAGTTGAGTCAGTTTCAGGACACGTGTACCGAGCCGATGCCGGTCGCGTGTATGAGCTATGAGGGTCATGTGTACCCAAGTATATGATGATAACGTCATGAATACAGCAGAACAGAATGAGTTATCAGAATATATAAGAGTATGCAGTTCACTTTTTTTTATTATGATATATAATGGATCGTAGAATTAGTTTTAGGCCGTTTACCACGTTAGGACGTGTTATGGGCATTTTGGGTGGGTTGATAGTTCTAGAGCATATCATTATAATTTTTTTGGTGTTGTTTGATTTTACGGGATTTTTCCCGATTTTTATGAATTTTTTTGGATTTAATACGAGTTAGTTATGATACTTGACTCGAGCCGGAGACGAGTCAAGTATTATTTACGAGTTTGCCACCCATTTTCACCCCGACTTTTTCTTCCCCCGCGCCCAAACCCTCGCCCGCGCCGCCCCTGTTCGCGCGCCACCGCCGCCACGGCCGGCGCCGCCTGGCCGCCGATCGACGCCGCCCAGCCCGGCCACGGCGTCGCCCTGCCGCCCCGACCAGGTCCGGCCACCATGTGGCCGCCGCGACGCCGGAACGCCTCGCCAATCGCCGCGCCGCGTTGCGTTTCCGTTGGCGATCGCGCCGCCGGTGATCGTCGCCGCCATGATCAGGAGGTTTCCTCAGCACCCTCAGCCCTCCAGCGACCCTCCCCGACCGGCACGGAGGCCATCGCCGCCCTAGCCGGCCGGATCTAGCCAACCATTGCGCCGGAGCTGTTGTATGCATTTTCCGGCGAGCCGCCACCTCCATTGGCTGTGTCGACCTCATAGATGAGTCGGGCTCGTCGAGCCGGTTCCGAGGGTACCCAACACGACCCCTTTCCGACCAGTAGACGCCGTAGGCGATGGTTGCCGGAAAACCACCGGAAGTCGCCGGAAAACCGCCAGTAGCTGCCGGAAAACCGCCGGAAAATTGGAATTTCTGGAATTCGCCAGAATTCACCGGATCTTCCGCGGGGCTCGCCCAGTGGAGCCCGATCGAGCTTCGGACGCCGATGAGCGCCGAATTTGAGCTCCGAGACGCGCGGCGGAACCCTAGCCGTCGCCGATCGCCGACGACGTGAGGTATAATTACCTCCGATCGATTTATTTAAAATTGATGATGAGTGCTAGCACAGCATGCTAGGATTGATTTATTGATGTGATTGATAGTGATAAGTTACATGATGTGATTAATGACTAATTAGGGATGAAATGATAAGTTGTATGATGAGATTAAGGGAGAATGAATAATAAGTAATCTAATGAGGTAGATCGAGTTGAGCATGCTAATCGAGTAATGTAACTTAGGAAAATATAATAAATTAGTATGAATAGGATGAGCTAGGATTAATTAGTTTTATGATTTTCTGATTGTTATGTTGATGGATGCTTGCATTGTGATTGTGATGTTATTGAGTCTGATGCATCATTTAGTTAGCGGGCGTTAGTATTTAGTTTTGATGTGTAGGTACGGAGTATGAGCTCGC
>JAURVB010001918.1:0-10018 GCA_033002965.1 Piper betle
GTGGGTCGTTACAGGATGGCGAGTCCAATTCGCCATGTCCAACTTATTGGCTGATGGGTCAGTCCATCATGTCCATTACCGGCTGGCGAGTCCAATCCACCATGTCCGTTATCGGCTAGTGAGTCCAATTCACCATGTCTGTAATTGGCTAGCGAGTATAATCCGCCATGTCCAATTTATTGGCTGATGGTTTAGTCCATCATGTCCATTACTGGTTGGCGAGTCCAATCTGCCATGTCCGTTATCGGCTGGTGAAGTTCGATCCACTATGTCCATTAGTTGGCTGATGGGTCAGATCCACCAAGTCCATCTATTGGCTGATGGGTCAGTACACCATGTCCGTAATTAGCTGGTGAGTCCAATCCACCATGTCCAATTTATTTTATTATGGCTATCAGGTGCATTCTGACATGTCCATTATTGGATTATGAAGGGGTAGCCTGTGTCAGACTGAGTCAATTCCTTGACCCCGATTGCACTCGGTGCATGGTGGTCGAATCTAGACTCAGGTTGACCAAGTTGTCCACAAGGGGAAAATACAACATTTTAAAATAAGATACACATAGTAATTTTAGAGGTGCTGCCCGTGACAAACTAAGTTAATTCCTTGACCCCGATTGCGTTACAGCGCATGGTGGTGAAATCTGGGCTCAAGCTGACCAGGGCTGCCAATAAGGGAAAGTACAACATTTCAAATGATTATATGGACCTGGATATTTCAAACTCGCAGCTGTGACCAACGATCCTAATTTGAACTAGAACATAAAATTATACATAAGTATAATTTTATTCGAGTAGGAATGCATGGAGCTAAATATCTAATATATATATCATTTTCAAAAATATTAAATATTAAATTATCAACAAATCTAGTGAGATAATTAATTATTCATGAGACATAATTATTTAAGTCCTACTTTACATTTTAAATTAATTATCTAAATCATAATTAACACTTAACAAATAATAAAGTAATTATTAATTCATAAACAAGTATTTAATTATTATTATTAGTATATTTTCTTTTGAGATAATAAATTTTCGTACAATAATTAATTAGTTTAGTAACATTACCAATAACCCATTAAAATGATTATTTTTAAAGATTTATTACGAGTTTGTATTATTTTTTAACTCGAGTCGGCATTGAGTCAACCCATATTTACAAAACTACCACCCTTCTTCTTCTTCTTCTTCTTCTTCTTTTTCTTCTTCCCGTCGCCATTCTTCTCTTCTCCAAAAACTGGTTTGTCCTTCCCCTCCAACCCTTATCTTGACACCCAATTGAACCATCTAAACATCCCAACAAAGCATCAACAACAAGATAAAATCAGCAAGCGAGGAAGCCTCAAGTGCGTGTTTTACAGCAGTTAACCAAGACGACCATGTGCTGCACCATGGCGCCTAACTCCTGGCCTGTTCTTCTTCTCCCAGCCTCAAGACCCCTCCTTTCTTGCACCTTGCTCCAATTCAGATGTTCCATGACCTCAGGCCGGCCTCAAAACAGTAAGAATCAGCCACCTTTGGACGTTGCATGGAGTATGGTCGTTCTCCCCACTTCTGCACTTCGCCACCATGAATTCCAGCGAGAAGGTCATCCGTTGTTGACTGTTCCAGCAGCCTGAACTGCTGTGAAGGAACCCATGATGCTGTCGAGCAGAACCGGTGTCTACCCCTCTGAACGTCCATTACAGCACCTATTGCAGCAGAACGTCGCCACTTCCATCACCCTTGCAACTCCGCCCATTCACCACTGCAATTCCGCCACCCACCAGAAACCAGGGACATGGCGAGCCCTCCCTTCGACCTAGCAGCAAGAGAGGTCGTCAGGGTGTGTGGGACTGCCTTGCAATTGTTCTTACGGTCGCCCATCTTGCCAAAGTTTCAGGCTACTTGGCCATGGACGGGATTCCAATTTCAGTTCAGTTTAGTTCTTTTCTTGTTGATTTACAACTTTAATTCCCATGATTAACAAGCTTACTATCAATTAAAAATATGCATGCAAGAGTCCTAATGTAAAAGAAATAAGAAAAGGGACGAGATACTCACGCAGCAATGATGAGGGTGCCTGGGACGGAGAGGAGACAAGAAGGAGTGGACGGCTAGGGAAAAGGATTTCCCACAATCTTCACAACTATATATATATACAACTCAACGAGTCCCTCAATTAAATTCTTACACCCTACCCTACCGCCCATTCATGAATAGGTATCACTTGGCTAAAGTTCGTTCTCCCTTTCCTCCCACTCACCAAGTCATCACCCACCCAAGACTGGGGTTTGGCCTTAGGTCGAACCATGACCGGTCGACTAATGATTATAATAATCATGATGACCAATCATATCGATTCACCCGTACTTCACTTAATCGGGTAACCGGGTAAATAAATGGGTAAAAAATATAACACGTTCGGTCCTTTCCGAACCGCATCCGCATCAATTTTTTTTCTCCTATGTAGCTTCTTCTGATCCATAATTTCTCCATAATACCTTTACCGAAAGGATATCCTTATTACGGAGTGTCTTTGTTTCCCTTGCTAAGATGCGAATCGGTTTTTCCTCGTAGGTTAAATCCGATTGTAGCTCTAAATCTGCAAAATTTGTGATAATGTGATTCTCATCTCGTACATATTTCTTTAGCATTGACACATGAAAGACATTGTGTACACCATCAAGGCTTGGTGGTAATGCTAATCTATATGCACAACTTCCGATTCGATCCAGAATTGGAAATGGTCCTATGAATCTTGGCTTCAACTTCCCTGATGTTCTAAATCTGATCACTCCCTTCTAGGTGAGGTCTTAAGGTAGACGAACTCCCCAACTTGGAATTCTAAGTCCTTCCTTCGAGTGTCAGCATAACTTTTCTGCCGATCCTGAGCTGCCTTAAGCCTTTGCTAGATGAGTTGCACTTTTTCAGCTGCTTCTCTCACCATCTCTGGCCCGACTATAACCACCTCTGTAGACTCCAACCAGCATGATGGAGATCGACAAGGCCTACCATATAAGGCTTCAAATGGTGCCATTCCTATACTGGCTTGGTAAGAGTTATTATAGGTGAATTCAGCCAAGGCTAAGTGTTTCTCCCAATCTCCTCCCCAGTCGAGGATGCAAGCTCTCAACAAATCCTCCAAGGTTTGATTGGTCCTCTCACTCTGACCATCAGTTTGGGGGTGATATGTTGTACTTAACTTGATTTGGGTCCCCATAGCTTTTGGAAAACTTCCCAAAAATGTGACGTGAATAGGGGATCTCTGTCAGAGACTATCTCCTTTGGAATTCCATGCAGCCTGACAATGTTATTTATGTACAGTTCTGCTAAGTATTCTGCCGTCCTTGTTGATTTTGTGGGGATAAAGTGAGCTGCCTTAGTCAAACGGTCCACAACCACCCATATAGAGTCATGTCTCTTCAAAGTCCTTGGGAGTTTAGTAATAAAATCACATGTGACACGCTCCCATTTCCAGGTAGGTATCTCTAAAGATTGTAATAATCCACCAGGTAGTTGATGTTGGGCTTTGATCAATTGGCACGTCTGACACTTGGAAACAAAATCCACCACATCCCTCTTCATCCCAATCCACCAGTAGGTTCGTTTTAAGTCCTGGTACATCTTTGTAACACCAGGGTGTATTGAGAACCTTGAACGATGAGCTTCCTCCAGGATATCTCGCTTTAATGCATCATTGTTGGGTACACACAACCTCCCTCTAAATCTGATTACACTGTTGGAATCTGCTACAATGTCGGGAGTTTTGTCCAACATTTCATTCAGCTTCTCATCTTCCATTTGTGTTAGCTTAACTCGGTCCACCAATTCATTGGAGATAACCAGGTTCGCCAGTAGTCCTGTCATTCGTTCCACCGGGTTAATAGCTACCACCTCAGCTGACATAGCCCAAAGTCTAGCTAGCTGTTGACCCTTGTCCACCTTGCCCTTCCGACTCAATGCGTCGGCTACAACGTTCGCTTTTCCCGGATGGTATAAAATTTGGAAATCATAGTCTTTCAAGTATTCTATCCACCACCTCTGTCGAAGGTTAAGGTCATTCTGGGTGAAGATATACTTCAAACTTTGGTGGTCAGTGAAAACCTCGAACTGAGCTCCGTACAAATAGTGTCTCAAAATTTTCAGAGCAAACACAACTACTGCCAGTTCCAACTCATGGGTTGCATAATTTTTGTCGTGAATCTTCAACTGGCGAGAGGCGTAAGCCACCACCTTACCATCTCGCATAAGGAAACATCCTAACCCCACTAGAGATGCATCATTGAAGACCACAAATCCTACATTACCATTTGGTGTAGTCAAAACTAGTGCAGTAGTTAAACTCTTCTTCAAAGATTGGAAACTCTCCTCACACTTGTTACTCCATTCGAACCTCACTCCCTTTCGTGTAATCTTAGTCATTGGCGATGCCACCGAGGAGAAATCTTTAATGAACTTCCGATAGTAACCTGCTAGTCCAAGGAAACTTTGAATATCTGTGACTGACTTGGGTTGTGGCCAATCAGTAACTACTCTCACTTTTGATGTTTCCTCTGGTGACTCCCACCTTTGAGACAACAAGTCTAAGGAATTTCACCTCCTCCAGCAAGAAGTCACACTTTCATAACTTGGCGAACAATTGATTCTCCCTAAAAACTTGAAGAGCAATGGATAAGTGTTTCCCATGGTCCTCCTCATTATTTGAATAGACCAGAATGGCGAACGGTGAAAACCTCGAACTGATCCCCATTTGGAATGCTACTAGGACCCACAACCGAATTTGGAGCTTCATTCCCTGTTACCAATCCCGGTAATCGCTGCGCTATGTTCTGAACCACAGAACTGGAATTATCTAAAGCCTGCGCTAGTCCCTATATGGCCGTCAAATTTTGGCCTAACACACTCTCCACGACTGCGCAGCTTGGTTCGACTTCCTTCGGGTGCCTGCCATCTAAAATTTATTCCGTTATGGTTCATTAAAATTTTTTTCAATGATTACTTAGGTTTGTTAGTGAGTCCACTAATTCACTAATGACATACCCCATTGGAGAAAGATAAGTATTGGACTCTTCAACATGGTACTTGAGTCATAAGATGTGAGCTTTGGGAAACCAGGCTCTGATACCACCTGTAACGACCCGCCATTTTTCACATCATTGTGGGCCTAGCTGGTTAGGTGTTACTCAAAATTTAGTAAATATGTCTAGCATTTCTAACAAACACATATATAAAGATCCAACAGTCTTGGACCGTTTCCTAGTAGCCACACTTATTGCTCAAATAGATAAAAAGGAGTCCCTTTTGTGGGGAGGCTACCACTACCATCTCCAGTGCCAGTGCCTCACAAACCCCGGCTGTAGCCTTTTTGTGGGGAAGCTATCACTCCACTCAGGTGATTGCTATGCCCCGTTTGTGGGGAAGCTCTCACTGCCAACTCTACTGCCAGTGTCTCATACACCCCGGCCGTAGCATTTTTATGGGGAGGTTATCAATGCACTCCAGTGCCAGTGCCTTGCACACCCGGCCGTAGCCTTTGAATGGGGAGGCTATCACTACACTCAGGTGATTGCTAATCCCGTTTGTGGGGAAGCTCTCACTGCCAACTCTAGTGCCAGTGCCTCACACACCTCGGCCATAGCCTTTTTATGGGGAGGCTATCACTGCACTCACGTGATTGCTACGCCCCATTTGTGGGGAAGCTCACACTAGCCAATTCTAGTGCCAGTGCCTCACACACCCTGGCCGTAGCCTTTTTATGGGGAGGCTATCACTGCACTCCAGTGCGATGGAGGAATCGCCGTGCCTCGCTCACCTCAGCCGTAGCCTTTTATGGGGCAGCTATCACTACTCCAAAACAATGTCAATGCATTACACAATTTACGCACATAATACGACCCAGTGTCGGACTGAGTCAATTCTTTGACCCCGGTTGCACTCGGTGCATGGTGTTCGAATCTGGGCTTAGGCCGACCTAGGCTACCAACAAGGAAAGTACGATGTTCTACCTATTATATGTACCTGACTTATGATTTCGTCTGACTGTGATCCGCTAACCCTAATCTGAATGAGGGCATAAAATTATATATTAGTATAATTTTATTTGCATGAACCTACATGCAACTACATGACTAATATACTATCAAATTTTAAATGATGTAATTAGTTCATGTTAGTCTTCATTACTTATTAAATTTTCAGCAATTCTGATGATAATTAATTATTTATTATCCCCTTCCAAATCCCCATTAACTAGTTGATAATTTAATTATTAACATGTCCCATACTTAATTCTTTTGTGTTTACCTTATATTCTAACTGGACTGCATCGATGTTCTCCCATATTTACCTGGTTGCCATTCTACTTTAACAGTTCATTTAACGACCCCAAAGCTCCCAGCTTTATTGTAGTCAACCAGCGAAAGCCGGTATTTTCACTATGCATGGTGACCAACCAAGTCACGTGGCGGCCTCCATTCGCTGCTATGGCGTCTCCAACTTGGCCACCACACCTCAACCAGTCCTTGGCGACCCCATTCCGGCCACCCAATCAGCAACCCTGACCTGACCATGATGACTCCATGTCGGTCACATAATCAGCCCATGACCCATGGCGACTACCCTAGTCGGCCACATAAACAGCACCTGACCAGACCCATGGTGGCTCCCCTTGCATCACCATGACGACGACATGATGACGACCCTCTAGCACCACCCCGGCGACGCCCCCGACCAGCATGGCTACACCACCACACTGACACCGACCTGTTCTCCCCTCGGATTTCAGATCTGCGTGCCTCCTCGACGGTCTGTTTTGGCCCTCCAAGGTGACTCCATCCTGCCAGCATCACCGTCGGGAGAAATTCCCACCTCCAACACGTCAACCCCGCACCATGGAAGGAAACATGGTGTGGTTGCTGCTGGAAAACAGCAGGACGTCCTCCTGGTTTTCTTCTTCCCTTGTTGATTTCTCATTTAATTCTTATGTTTATCATGTTTATGATTTATGCAACATGTGTATGCATGCAACAAAAGAAAAATAAAGGAAAGAAAATTACCTGAGCAAAGGAAGAAATCCGGCGTCTGTATGAGGAGGAAAAATGCAGATGATGCCCTCCCCTTCTCATTTTATAATGAAATAAAATGACAGCTAGGGTACGTGTAGGCACCCCTTCCCCATAATTCCTTTAATCGGGTAATTGGGTAATCGACATGGTTCACTTAATCATTTCACTTAACCAGTTAAATGGGTACATGGTATGGTTTACTTAAATGGTTAAATGGATAAATAATGTAGTCGACTCAACCGATTCAACTAGAATTATCCGGTTAAAAATTACTTTTCAATTAACCGGGTAATTCATACTTAACCAACTAACGATTTTTTCCCCTTTAAAAAATAAAATTTTCCCATGTTCGATCCCACCGCATCCAATGTTATTATTATTATTATTATTTTTCCAGGTCTTTACAACAATCATCAGTTGGATGTCCCAGCCCTAGATGGAGGAGCAATGATGTCGTTTGCACACACATGTTAGTCAGTAGAATAATTAATATTTTTGTTATGTTCTTATTATGTTGAGAATGACGTGAAATACTGAGACATGATATGATGTGATTAAATGATTAAGATATGATGATAGGACATAATTAAGTGCTAAGACATGATGAGATGATGTGAACATGAATAGATTGCACACGTGGAAGCGTTGTGGATTGAGACCCAAGCTTCAAAGTGAGTTTATAGCATATTAGATTGTGTGTGAATTAAATTGTTGATACATGCATATATATTTATATATATTATTTTGACAGGGTGGCCGCCCCTAATTTCACTTTTTAGGGGAGACTCTGTTCATTTTAATTTAGAATTTTTATTGATGTTGATCGTAATCGTATTGTTGTATGAATTACTTTGCATGTCATTTATATAGTATCATGTTTGGATTCTGAGCATTTATCCATGCAAGACGAGTCGTATTTTCATCTTAAGACGCTGAGATTAGATCCGCACGAGTTGGGTTTGGGTTAGCGAACCTAACCGGGGCCTATAACATGCCGGTTCTGGTTCACGAGCATGGACCGAATTTGGGATGTTACAGAATTGGTATCAGAGCCACTCTCAGTCGATTAAGATATAAGATACTTTTATAGGTGATGTGTGTGCAAAGACTTCTCCAAGTCCAGCTGGCAGGTATGTTTCTCTTAATGTTTTTACATGCAGATTTTTCTTCATAAGTTGTTTGGATAACAGTGTATCAGGGCTTGATCATAAATATGTGGAATTGACCTTAGTTAAGCTTGATAGGTCATTTCTATGGATTTTTATCATGATATTAGACTGTTTGGTTAGTTAGATGTGAGCAGGGTATGTCATAGTTCTAGCAAAGGTAGAATATGTATAAGATCCCATCTTATACCAGACAGTTGAGAGGCGACTCTGTCCATCCGAGTCAGACCGTCGAGGAGGGATGCAAATCCGGAACATGAAGGGAGACCAGGTTGGTGTTGCCATGGGTGGTGTTGACTGGCCAGACGTGGATCCGCTATGGAAAGTGCAGACTGGTCGTCACCTGGGGTGGTGCTGGTCGCTCCTTGATGGGGCAGGACATGGTCGCCATGGCTGTTGGTCGGCGACCATGAATGGTGAAATTAAGGTCCTCATGTAGGGTGTAGTCTGAGTTCCATGAGATAGTAGCGGATAAAGATTGGATCTCTGGGGTTTTCCAATCGGATCAGTGGGGTAGATAGAAGATGGGGTCTTAAATTGGGTGGAAAGAAAAGAAGACATGCTGGTTTTGGGTGCTGAAGAAGAAGAAGGTATGGGAAAGAGAAAGACGTCGGGGAAGAAGAATGGCAGTTTTGTAAATATGGGATGACTCGATATGGTTGAGTTAAAAATAAATTACAAATAACTGTGCTAGTGACATCCTTAAATTAGGATAATACAAATCAGTTAAAGAATATACTAATACTAGTAATTAAGTATTGAGTATGGTTAATAATTAAAGTATTAACTGGTAAATGAAGTGTAAAAACCATGATTTTTATTACAAGACTCGAACCTAAATATTATGAAATAAATATAGATGAACCAATATGGTTGGTTATCAAGTTGACTGGTCATGGTTCGACTTAAGGTCACCTAGAAAATACCTATTCATGAATGGATGATGGGGTGTGAGAATTTAATGAAGGGGTCGTTGAATCTAGGAAATACCAATGGATGATGGGGTGTGAGAATTTAATGAAGGGGCTCGTTGAACCTAGGAAATACCAATGGATGATGGGGTATGAGAATTTAATGGAGGGAATGGTTGAAGTGTATATATATGCAGGAGGAGGGAGTATTTCATCCTCATCTCCGTCCCAGGCGACCTCCCCATTACTGTGTGAGTATTTCATCCCTCATCTTATTTGTTTCCATTAGGATTCTTGCATGCAAGGTTTGTTGAAGACGCCCTGCCAAGTTGCTAGATCTCCAGCGTCTTATGCATGGGGTTCTTATCGATTGCTTAGTTGTTTTGTAAATGGACATGTTAATAATTAAATTATCAATTAGATAATGGGATTTGGATGGGGATAATTAATAATTAATTATCATTAGAATTGCTGAAAATTTAATAAGGAATGAAGACTAACATGAACTAATTACATCATTTAAAATTGATAGTATATTAGTCATGTAAGTTACATGTAGGTTCATGCAAAATAAAATTATACTAATGTATAATTTTATGCCCTCATTCAGATTAGGGTTCACGGGTCATAGTCAGACAAAATCACAAGTCAGGTACGTATAATAGGTAGAACATCATACTTTCCTTGTTGGTAGCCTAGGTCGGCCTAAGCCTGGATTCGACCACCATGCACCGAGTGCAACCGGGTCAAAGAATTGACTCAGTCCGACACGGGGTCGTATTATGTGCGTAAATTGTTGGATCTTTATATATGTGTTTCTTAGAAATGCTAGACATATTTTCTAAATTGTGAGTAACACCTATCCAGCTAGGCCTACGATGATGTGAAA
>JAURVB010001920.1:0-52860 GCA_033002965.1 Piper betle
AGCTCAGGATCGGCAGAAAAGTTATGCTGATACTCGAAGGAAGGACTTAGAATTCCAAGTTGGGGAGTTCGTCTACCTTAAGACCTCACCTAAAAGGGAGTGATCAGATTTAGAACATCAGGGAAGTTGAAGCCAAGATTCATAGGACCATTTCCAATTTTGGATCGAATCGGAAGTTGTGCATATAGATTAGCATTACCACCAAGCCTTGATGGTGTACACAATGTCTTTCATGTGTCAATGCTAAAGAAATATGTACGAGATGAGAATCACATTATCACAAATTTTGCAGATTTAGAGCTACAATCGGATTTAACCTACGAGGAAAAACCGATTCGAATCTTGGCAAGGGAAACAAAGACACTCCGTAGCAAGGAAATCCCTTTGGTAAAGGTATTATGGAGAAATCAGGGATCAGAAGAAGCGACATGGGAGACTGAACAGGAAATGGCCAGAAAATATCCTAGCCTTTTGTAGCATAAAATCTGTGTAAATCTGATTTATGCTATGATATTTCGGGGACGAAATAATTCTAAGTTGGGGAGATTGTAAAGACCCGGAAAAAAAATTTTTAGCTGGTTAAGTATGAATTACCCAGTTAAATTGAAAAGTAATTTCTAATCGGACGATTCTAGTTGAATCAGTCGAGTCGAACACATTAATTAAGTGAACCATACCATTTAAGAGGTTGAGTGAAAAGGTTAAGTGAACCGTGTTAATTACCCAATTACCCGGTTAAAGGAATTATGATGAAAGGGTGCTTCCACAAACCCTAGCCGTCATTTATTCTTTAAAAAGGAGAAGGGGTCGTTGAACCTAGGAAATACCAATGGATGATGGGGTGTGAGAATTTAATGAAGGGGTCGTTGAACCTAGGAAATACCAATGGATGATGGGGTGTGAGAATTTAATGAAGGGGTCATTGAACCTAGGAAATACCAATGGATGATGGGGTATGAGAATTTAATGGAGGGAATGGTTGAAGTGTATATATATGCAGGAGGAGGGAGTATTTCATCCCTCATCTCCGTCCCAGGCGACCTCCCATTACTGTGTGAGTATTTCATCCCTCATCTCCGTCCCAGGCGACCTCCCCATTACTGTATTAGGGTTCACGGATCACAGTCAGACGTAATCACAAATCAGGTACGTATAATAGGTAGAACATCGTATTTTCCTTGTTGGTAGCCTAGGTCGGCCTGAGCCCAGATTCGACCACCATGCACGAAGTGCAACCGGGGTTAATGAATTGACTCAGTCCGACACTGGGTCGTGTTATGTGTGTGAATCATGTAATGCATCGATATTGTTTTGGAGTAGTGATAGCCGCCCCATAAAAGGCTACGGCCGGGGTGAGTGAGGCACAGCGATTCCTCCATCGCACTAGAGTGCAGTGATTGCCGCCCCATAAAAAGGCTACGGCCGGGGTGTGTGAGGCACTGGCACTGAGTGCAGTGATAGCCGCCCCATAAAAAGGCTACGGCCGGGGTGTGTGAGGCACTGGCACTAGAGTTGGCAGTGAGAGCTTCCCCACAAACGGGGCATAGCGATCACCTGAGTGCAGTGATAGCCGCTCCACAAAAAGGCTACGGCCGGGGTGTGCAAGGCATTGGCACTGGAGTGCAGTGATAGCCTCCCCATAAAAAGGCTACGGCCGGGGTGTGCGAGGCACTGGCACTAGAATTGGTAGTGAGAGCTTCCCCACAAACGGGGCATAGCAATCACCCGAGTGCAGTGATAGCTACCCCACAAAAAGGCTACGGCCAGGGTGTGCGAGGCACTGGCACTGGAGACGGTAGTGGTAGCCTCCCCATAAAAAGGCTACGGCCGGGGTGTGCGGATCACAGCGGACACCTCCTCCGCATTGTTTTGGAGTATAGCGGAATCGCTCCACCGCATATTAAAATAAACATAAGGAAATAGTGGAATGTACTTGTTTTGTTTTATCTATTATACTACTTAGTGTTGTAATCACTAATGCGGAATTGCCTCCGCAGGTGTGCAGATACAAGATTAGGTGATTGACATCCAGAGTATGGAGCAAAATAAATATGAGGACTCCTTTTCTTTTAAATTGAGAAATAAGTGTGGCTGCTGGGAAACGGTCCAAGACTGTGGGATGTTTATGTATGTTATTATTTATAAAAAATGTTTGACATAATTACTTACTTTTGAGTAACAACTAGCCAGTTAGGCCCACAATATCGTGAAAAATGGCGGGTCGTTACACGGTAGCAGTGCTCGGTACTCGTTACCGATCATGTCCGTTACCCAACTGCTATCGGTACTGCCCGATATCTCGCCCGGTACAGCAACTCACCTGGTACAGCAACTCGCCCGATAGACCCCATGCACCACGATGCGCTTCACACTAACAAGAAAATATGCTCGGTAGATTGTTCACCACTCGGATAGCACCCTACCCGACTTGGACGCGGGAATGCTAGGAACAACTGCCAAACCCTAGCTCTCGTCCGTCCCACGAGCTAAACCCCGTAACACTAACCATCAGTTTGGGGATGATATGCTGTACTCAACTTAATTTGAGTTCCCATGGCTTTTTGAAAAGCTTTCCAGTAATGTGAGGTGAATAGGGGATCGCGGTCGGAGACTATCTCCTTTGGAATCCTATGCAATTTGACAATATTGTCAACATATAATCCTGCCAGGTATTCCGCCGTCCTCATTGATTTCGTGGGGATGAAGTGAGCTGTGAGATCCCTCAACTTAGTCCCACATCTAACACCTACTGGGAGAAGATCTTGTTTATAACTGAAAATGGACTATAGATCTTTAACTTGGGTTAACCATTTTAAAGAAATGACTTAGGCCCATTACGTTGTACTTTGGGCTGAGTCGTTACAAATGGTATCAGAGCTAACCTGGTTCCGTGTTAGATGGTGGGCTGGATTATGAACGTTTGCTAGGCTACCGGTCACGGGCCAGAAAGGTCATGGGCTGAGGCTAGCAACGGGCCAAATATAGGCATTTCGGGGACGAAATTCCCTAAGGTGGGTGGATTGTGAGATCCCTCAACTTAGTCCCACATCTAATACCTACTGGGAGAAGATCCTGTTATAAGTGGGAATGGACTAGAGATCTTTAACTTTCGGGGTACCCATTTTAAAGAAATGACTTAGCCCATTACATTGCACTTTGGCCTGGGTCGTTACAAATAGTATCAGGGCCAACCTGGTTGCGTGTTAGATGGTGGGCTGGATTAGTAACATTGGCTAGGCTGCCGGTCACGGGCCAGAAAGGTCGTGGGCTGGGGCTAGCAACGGGCCAAGTATAGGCATTTCGGGGATGAAATTTCCTAAGGTGGGTGGATTGTGAGATCCCTCAACTTAGTCCCACATCTAATACCTACTGGGAGAAGATCATGCCGGTCACGGGCCAGAAAGGTCGCGGGCTGGGGCTAGCAACGGGCCAAATATAGGCATTTCGGGGACGAAATTCCCTAAGGTGGGTGGATTGTGAGATTCCTCAACTTAATCCCACATCTAATACCTACTGGGAGAAGATCCAATTTATAAGTGGGAATGGACTAGAGATCTTTAACTTTCGGGGTACCCATTTTAAAGAAATGACTTGATCCATTACGTTGCACTTTGGGCTGGGTCGTTACATGAGCTACCTTAGTTAGTCGGTCCACAACTACCCATATGGAGTCATGCTTCTTTTGAGTTCTTGAGAGCTTTGAAATAAAACCGCATGTGACACACTCTCATTTCCACGTTGGTATTTCTAAAGGTTGCAAAAGTCCTCCAGGTAGTTGATGTTGGGTTTTAATCTTTTGGCAAGTCGGACACTTAGAGATAAAATCCACAACATCCCTCTTCATCCAAAATATTTAAGTTGCTTTAAATCCTGATACATTTTAGTAACTCCAGGGTGTATCGAGAACTTCGAGCGATGAACCTCCTCCAAAATATTCTGCCTCAGTGTATTATCCTTAGGTACACACAACCTTCCTCTAAATCTAATCACACTATTTGAATCAGTTACGATGTCAGAAATCTTGTCCAACTAAATCATTGGAATCAGTTACAATGTTCAGCTCTTCATCACCCATTTCTGCTAGCTTAACACAATCAACTAAATCATTGGAAATAACCAGATTTGCCAGTAACCCTGTTAGTTGTTCCACAAGATTGATAGCCACCACTTCTGCTGACATGGCCCAAAGTCTAGCTAGCTGCTGACCTTTGTCCACCGCGCCTTTCCGACTCAATGCGTCGGCTACCACATTCGCTTTCCCTCGCTGATATAAGATTTGGAAGTCCTAGTCCTTCAAATATTCTATCCACCGCCTCTGTCGAAGGTTTGCGTCCTTTTGGGTGCAGGTATACTTCAAACTCTAGTGGTCAGTGAAGACTTCGAACTGGGCTCCATACAAGTAATGTCTCCAAATCCTCAGTGCAAAAACTATTGTTGCAAGTTCCAAGTCATGGGTTGCATAATTTTGCTCATGAATTTTCAATTGACGAGAGGCATAGGCCACCACCTTACCTTCTTGCATAAGGACGCATCCTAAACCCAACCGAGACGCATCACTGAAGACTACGAATCCTTCATTACCATTTGGCAGGGTCAAGACAGGTGCAGTTGTTAAACTCTTCTTTAGAGACTGGAAACTATCCTCACACTTACTACTCCATTCAAACTTGACCCCCTTCCTTGTGAGTTTGGTCATCGGCGATGCTACTAAGGAGAAGTCATTAATGAATTTCCTATACTAACCCGCTAAACCAAGGAAGCTTCTGATATCAGTGACTGACTTAGATTGTGGCCAATCAGTGACTGCGTTCACTTTTGATGGATCCACTGCAATTCCGGCCTTTGAGACAATATGACCAAAGAAATTTACCTCCCTCATCTAGAAGTCACACTTTGAGAGCTTGGCGAATTCTGTATGTCTGACTCCTTTACTCGCAACTGGTGATAACCAGACCGCAAGTCTATCTTAGAAAATATTTTGGCTGTTTTTAGTTGATCAAACAAGTTTTCAATCCTCGGTAAGGGGTAACGATCTTGACTGTCATTTGATTGATTTTTTGATAGTCAATACACAGCCGAAGTGATCCATCTTTCTACTTCACAAATAGAACAGGGGCTCCCCAGGGTGAAATACTTGGTCTAATGAAGCCTACCTACAACAACTCTTCTAGTTGACTCTTTAACTCCTTGAGTTCTGCTGGAGCCATGCAGTATGGTGCCATCCTTATACTGGCCTGGTAAGAGTTATTATAGGTGAATTCAGGCAAGGCTAAGTGTTTCTCCCAATCTCCTTCCCAGTTAAGAATGCAAGCTCTTAACAAATCCTCCACAGTTTGAATGGTCCTCTCACTCTGACCATCAGTTTGAGGATGATATGCCGTACTTAGCTTAATTTGGCTCCCTATAACTTTATAGAAAGCTTCCAAGAAATGTGAAGTGAAGAGGGGATCTCTGTCAAAGACTATCTCTTTTGGAATCCCATGCACCCTGACAATGTTATTGACATACAATTCTGCTAGGTATTTCGCCGTCCATCTTGATTTTGTGGGGATGAAATGAGCTGCCTTGGTCAGACGGTCTACAACCACCCATTTGGAGTCATGCTTCTTCTGAGTCCTTGGGAGCTTTGCAATAAAGTCGCATGTGACACACTCCCATTTCCAGGTTGGTATTCCTAAAGGTTGTAATAATCCCCCAGGTAGTTGATATTGGGCTTTGATCTATTGCCAAGTCTGACACTTGGAGACAAAATCCACAACATCCCTCTTCATCCCAATCCACCAGTAGATTCACTTTAAATCCTGATACATTTTAGTAACCTAGGGTGTATCGAGAACTTTGAGCAATGAGCCTCTTCCAAGATATTTCGCCTCAGTGCATCATCCTAGGGTACACACAACCTTCCTCTAAATCTGATCACACTATTGGAATCAGCTACAATGTCAGGAGTCTTGTCCAACATTTCATTTAGCTCCTCATCACCCATTTGTGCTAGCTTAACCCGATTGACCAAATCATTGGAAATAACCAGATTTGCCAGTAACCCTGTTAGTTGTTCCACAAGATTGATAGCCACCACTTCTGCTTACATGGCCCAAAGTCTAGCTAGCTGCTGACCTTTGTCCACCGCGCCTTTCTGACTCAATGCGTCGGCTACCACATTCGCTTTCCCTCGCTGATATAAGATTTGGAAGTCCTAGTCCTTCAAATATTCTATCCACCGCCTCTGTCGAAGGTTTGCGTCCTTTTGGGTGCAGGTATACTTCAAACTCTAGTGGTCAGTGAAGACTTCGAACTGGGCTCCATACAAGTAATGTCTCCAAATCCTCAGTGCAAAAACTATTGTTGCAAGTTCCAAGTCATGGGTTGCATAATTTTGCTCATGAATTTTCAATTGACGAGAGGCATAGGCCACCACCTTACCTTCTTGCATAAGGACGCATCCTAAACCCAACCGAGACGCATCACTGAAGACTACGAATCCTTCATTACCATTTGGCAGGGTCAAGACAGGTGCAGTTGTTAAACTCTTCTTTAGAGACTGGAAACTATCCTCACACTTACTACTCCATTCAAACTTGACCCCCTTCCTTGTGAGTTTGGTCATCGGCGATGCTACTAAGGAGAAGTCATTAATGAATTTCCTATACTAACCCGCTAAACCGAGGAAGCTTCTGATATCAGTGACTGACTTAGATTGTGGCCAATCAGTGACTGCGTTCACTTTTGATGGATCCACTGCAATTCCGGCCTTTGAGACAATATGACCAAGGAAATTTACCTCCCTCATCTAGAAGTCACACTTTGAGAGCTTGGCGAATTCTGTATGTCTGACTCCTTTACTCGCAACTGGTGATAACCAGACCGCAAGTCTATCTTAGAAAATATTTTGGCTGTTTTTAGTTGCTCAAACAAGTTTTCAATCCTCGGTAAGGGGTAACGATCTTGACTGTCACTTGATTGATTTTTTGATAATCAATACACAGCCGAAGTGATCGATCTTTCTTCTTCACAAAAACAACAGGGGCTCCCCAGGGTGAAATACTTGGTCTGATGAAGCCTACCTGCAATAACTCTTCTAGTTGACTCTTGAACTCCTTGAGTTCTCCTAGAGCGATGCGGTATGGTGCTTTAGAAATTGGTGTTGTTCCAGGTGCTAGGTCAATGGCAAACTCCACTGCTCGCTTGGGAGGTAACCCTGGAAGTTCTTCTGGGAATACATCGGGAAACTCTGCTACCACAGTAATCATGGACAACTCTTTGGGTTTTGACTCCGACTCAACTAAGTTAGCCAAAAAGGCTTTACAACCCTCACCAAATAACTCGACTGCCTCACCAACCGACACGATACAAGAAGATGGATCATGCGATGACCCGTTGAAAATGACTCCCATCTCACAATTACAAGGTTTTGTCACCACTCTCTTCCCTTTACAGTCAAGAAAAGCCTGGTGTGCAGACAACCAGTCCATTCCCAATAGTACATCATACCCTTTTACCCCATATATGATAAAGTTCCACACATAGGGTTTCCCTTGTATATTTAAGGATAGGTTAGTCACTCCTAAAGTTGTGACTTCACCGTCTCCCGTTGCAGTAGTGACTCTATAGGCCTTAGATAAGGGAGATGGTTGGAGTCCTAACCTCTTGACTATTTGAGATGATATGAATGAATGTGTACACCCCGAATCAAATAAAATATCCACCATGACTCCTTGAATTAGAATTTTACCTTGGACAGTGTGTTCATCCGCCTCATCTTCCTCGACTTCAACTGCATAGAGCTTCGCCTTCCCTTTGTCTGCTGGTTGTGCAGGTGCCGGGTAGCGATTAGGAGCTGGTGCCTTCCCTTTCTCAGGCTGCTCCTGTTGTTGCTTCGGAGGCTGACGGCACTCCCTCTGTATGTGTCCCGTTCTTCCACAGTTGAAGCACCTTCGGGGCTCCTTGCATTTCCCTGAATGCATCTTCTTGCAATTTTGACACCATCTCCATGGGATATCCTCAAACTTCCTTTTAAGGTTCCCTTCTATGTTCCCTCGGTAGTTCTGCTGCTGGTGTCCGGCTGACCTATTTTGGTTACTGACAGGGTTGGCATTCTTGTGCTGAGAAGTAACCTTTCCTTGCTTCTGTGCATGGTCATACTCGAACACCAACTCCTGAGTAGTGGCTGAGTCGATCAACTCAGTTATCGTACTCCTTGGCGCTGTAGCAATCTTACCTCTCAATTCTGGCTTCAATCCCCAAAAGAATTTGTCAGCTCTCGCCTTATCAGTTGCCAGAATCCCAGGTGCAAAACGCTCCAGCTGTAAGAATTTCTTTGCATATTCCCGGATTGAATTCTCCCCCTGAACCAAATTGGCAAATTCCAGTGCTTTCTTCTGGACAACTGGCTTTGGAAAATATTGTCCATTAAAAGCTACCACAAATTCCACCCACGCGATGGAGGAAATCTCATGTCGATGGAAAGTGGTTTTCTCTATGGATTTCCACCAGTAAGATGCTTCCTCTTGAAGCATGCATGTTGCCAATCTCACTTGATGGCGGTGGGGCACAGACAGAGAGCTCTAAACGCTTTTCGGTAATGTCAATCCAGCTCTCTGCCGTCATTGGATCGATCCCTCCAATAAATACCTCAGCTCCATTCTTTCTAAATTTTTCCACAGTGTAGCGGTCACTATCATCAACCGCTGGCGGCACCACTTGTCGGACTACCGGTGGCACTGGGTTTGGACGCTCCCCTTGCTCGCCCGGGTCTGCTAACCCTGCCCACCCTTGGGCACTCCCTTGACCACCATCTGGGGTGATTCTGGGACCCGCTGCCGAGTTTGAGGCTCCATGCCCTACTACCACTCCCGGTAACCGCTGAATAATATTTTGAACTACAGAATTTGTATTTTCTGAAGCCTGCGTCAGTCCCTGTATGGCTGTCAGGATCTGAGCCAATACATTCTCGGTGTTTGCATTGGGCAGAGTAGCTCAGTTTGACTGTCTACGAGTGCCTGCCATCTAAAACGTCGAACCACCATGGTTCATGTGTATTTTTTTCACTTAAGTTTATTAGTAGCAAATGAATTTGTTAATTAGTAACACAACACAGTGGGAAAATATAATTATTGAACTTTTCAACAAGGTACTTGAGTCATAAAATGTGAGCTTGTGGGAAATCGGACTCTAATACCACCTATAACGACCCGCCCGAACCGGATCGGGTGTTACTTAAAAATATAGTTAATGTAAATGTAACCTTCCAGAACATGAATTTAAATACAACAAATAATCTTGCAACATATAATATAAATCATAACAATAAATCATGTTCTCTAAAATTTAAAATAACCGTCCCACAGTCTCGGATCGTTTCCCATAGCCACATTTATAACACAAGAGAATAATAAGGAAGTCCCACTTTATTATCGATTCACCATACCTGGGTTGGTAAAAGAACCACTAACCACACTTCTGTTGTTTAGTCCCAAAGCTGCTCACCTGCAGAGGCAATTCCGCGTTAGTGATAAAACCACTAAGCCGCATAATTAAATGAAACAAGTCAATATAATCCCTATTATCATTTCACTCGTTTTTATTATTATTATTACACAAGTAAAGAGTAATTATCCCTCAGGTCATTCTGAGATTAGTAATTTGTCTCTCAGGTCATTCTGAGATTAATAAAAGTCGACTCCCAGCTCATTCTGAGATTAGAAAACGTCTCCCAACTCATTCTGAGATTAGGTGGTCTCCCAATTCATTTTGAGATTAGTCATGGTCTCCCAGTTCATTCTCAGATTAGAAATCGTCTCCCAGCTCATTCTGAGATTAGGTGGTCTCCCAATTCATTTTGAGATTAGTCATGGTCCCCAATTCATTTTGATGTTAGTCATGGTCTCCCAGTTCATTCTGAGATTAGAACATTGTCTCCCAGCTCATTCTGAGATTAGGTGGTCTCCCAATTCATTTTGAGATTAGTCATGGTCTCCCAGTTCATTCTGAGATTAGAAAATTGTCTCCGAGCTCATTCTGAGATTAGGTGGTCCCCCAATTCATTTTGAGGTTAGTCATGGTCTCCCAGTTCATTCTAAGATTAGAAAATTGTCTCCCAGCTCATTATGAGATTAGGTGGTTCCCCAATTCATTTTGAGGTTAGTCATGGTCTCCCAGTTCATTCTGAGATTATAACATTGTCTCCCAGCTCATTATAAAATTAAGTGGTCTCCCAATTCATTTTGAGATTAATCATAGTCTCCTAGTTCATTCTGAGATTAGAAAATTGTCTCACAGCTCATTCTTAGATTAGGTGGTCCCCCAATTCATTTTGAGGTTAGTCATGGTCTCCCAATTCATTCTAAGATTAAAACATTGTCTCCTAGCTCATTCTGAGATTAGGTGCCGACAAAGGCTACAAGTTTGGAAAAAAATACACAATTTCATATAATTATACCAATTTGGGAAAATACAATATTTCAAATAATTATACGGACCTGGATATTTCGAATTGCAACTGCGACCAATGATCCTAATTTGAACTAGAATATAAAATTATACATAAGTATAATTTTATTCGAATAGGAATGCATGCAACTAACTATCTAATATATATATATCATTTCCAAAAATATTAAATATTAAATTATCAACAAATCTAGTGAGATAATTAATTATTCCTGTGACATAATCATTTAAGTCCTACTTCACATTTTAAATTAATTATCTAAATCATAATTAATACTTAACAATTGATAAAATAATTATTACTAATAAACAAGTATTTAATTTTCCTTTGCGATGATGATTACTTAACCCCAATCTTGATGATTTAGTTTACGGTTATAATTTTTTAATCGCTACTATTATTTATAGCAATTTAATTAATTAAGTTGATTGATTAAATTATTTAAAATAATTTGTGTTATTCAAAAATATTATTAATACAATTATTTTAAATTATTCGACTCAATAAAGTTTCGAACTTTATTTATTTATTATTATTCTCTTTAGGTTCGACGCTAGTGATTGCTATCCGACTATAGTTTAATAACCCATTTTCTACATTACTTACTCGTTATTAAAATAATCACTTTATTTACCTAATATTAAATTTAATAAGGTAAAGGTAAAATCTTTATTTTATTAATCACTTATAACCGTTCGATTTAATTTAACCGCTTGTCTTATGCCGATTAATTATCGACCGTTTATCATTACCGTATTTTTATTACTTATGTCCATGTCGACTTCGTCCAATAATTAATTAGTTTAGTAACTTTAACCCATAACCCATTAAAATAATTATTTTTAAAGATTTATTACGAGTTCGAATTATTTTTAACTCGAGTCGGTATTGAGTCAGGTGTTATTTACGAGTTGGTATTATTATTTAACTCGAGCTGTGTCGAGTCAAGCATTATTTACAAGTTTGCCACCCAAGGTAATTTTCTTCTTCTTCTTCTTCCCCGGCGCCATCCCCTGTTTCCGACAGCAGCCGCCCTCCAGCCGCCGCTGGCAATCGTCTCCGGCCGCCGTCAATCATCGCCGCCCAGACTTGCCATGCCATTGCGGTGTCGCCCCGGCCAACTCCGGCCACCTTCCAGCCGCGGCGACGCCCGCATCGCCTGCCTAGCGGCGCGCTCGCGTCGGCGATTCCACCGCCGGCGAGCATCGCCGCCTCAATTGGGTGGTCACCTCGACACGCTCGACCACCTATCTACCTTCCCCAACCATATTGGAACCCGTCGCCACCCAAGACGGCCGGATTTCTTCCCCCACCGTCGTCGCCTCTGTTTTTGCCGCCGTCTTCTGTTTTTGGCCATTTACCACCCCAGGCCGACATCCACACACGTGAGATCGACCCTACACTGATCGACGAAGAGAGTAGGATCATCTTCCGACGTCGGAACGACCGTCGCCACCGATTCCTAGCGAAACCTTGCCTGTGCTTCCCCATCTCGCCGAAACAGGGGACTCGTCGGCCAAATTAAACTTTAATTTCTGTTTAGTTTCTTTCTTGTTGATTTTAAACTTTAATCCTCACAATTATAAAGCTTATTATCAAATTAAAATATGCATGCAAGAAAATTAAGAAGAGGGAGATAGGAAGAATACCTAAGCAAGGAAGAAGATACGCCGGTAAGGAAGAGGAGAAGAAAATGCGAATGAAGGCTAGGGTGGAGGACGTGCCTCATAAAATAAAATGAAATGACGGCTAAGGTATGTAAAAACACCCGTATTTCATTTAACTGGGTAGCCGGGTTAATAATAAAATATAATAATTAACTGGGTAGAATTAACCAGGTATTGGATATAACACGTTCGGTCCTTCCCGAACCGCAATCGCATCTTTTTTATTTTTTTTTTTTCACGGTCTTTACAATTGCTCTGGCTCCTGCGTCTGTTCCACCTATTGCTCCTAGTCTGTCTATTGAATTGAACTCGGCTGTGCTACCATTGCTTGGTGGTGGTTGCTGTGCCTAACCCTACAATGGTGGGGCTATTGGTGACTGAGGTGCTGGTGTGGGAGCTGAGGCAGCTGGTGTCGCGGTGATGGTTGGGGGCATGCTAATACCCTATGTCTTGGATCTCCCCACTGAAAACATGTTCCAGCTTCCAGTCGACACTCTCCTCGATAGAACTTTTGGAAAGTTTGAACATTACTCGATCAGCTCGGTATTGTAGTGCTTATCTCGGCCTACTGTGCAAAGAACTGACCCGATGATGGTTCTTAGCTCTCCTCTGATGGGGTTGCTCTTGTTGATTTGGCCTCTGTTTGCACTAGATGGCGCCCTTCCAGAGCTCTATTCACAGCCTCTTCTAGAGTTGTGCATGCAAACATGGCAATAATAGCCCCTAGGTTGGGTTGTTCCTCTAATAAGTCGGACGTCGGCAATAATAGCCCCTGGGAAAAACGCTTTGGCTTTAGGAAGCATGCCTCATACTCTTCTACTTACATGTGATATGTTGCCCTGTACAAATTGCCTGGAACTCCATCTGCATCTTTTCTCGAACTATGAAAGGAAAATATTTTCTGTTGTTGAAGGCCTCTTTGAATTCTTCCCATGGGATATGTGCCAAGGGTCTCCTTTAGAAGTGAGCAAAATGTTCTGCCTTCCACCTAACTTTTCTAGTATTTTGTATAGTGCCTGTTGCTATCCTTACCCTGGGCTTTGTTTCGTCCAAGCATTGGATTACAACCTCTAGATCAAGTCCTCTGGTGAAGATTTTGCCTCCATTTTTTTGGAAATGTTTGATATCCCAAATCAACTTTCCTTGGCCCATGGGCCCTTCTGTACTCTCCCCAACATGAAATTCCCTCATAGGTACGAACTATGGATCCCACCTCATATCTAACTAGCCTGGCTACTGGCTCCTAAGGGATATTGATGTTCGCCCAATTGCCTCCGTTACTATAGCTATATGCTTATGCGATCTTCCTTGTTCTGTACAAGCTGCGCCCATGTAAAGACTCGGAAAAAAAAAATTATTAGCTGGTTAAGTATGAATTACCCGGTTAAATTGAAAAGTAATTTCTAATCGGACGATTCTAGTTGAATCAGTCGAGTCGAACACATTAATTATCCATTTAACCATTTAAGTGAACCATACCATTTAAGAGGTTGAGTGAAAAGGTTAAGTGAACCGTGTTAATTACCCAATTACCCGGTTAAAGGAATTATGGTGAAAGGGTGCTTCCACAAACCCTAGCCGTCATTTATTAATTATAAAAGGAGAAGAGAGTCGTTGAACCTAGGAAATACCAATGGATGATAGGGTATGAGAATTTAATGGAGGGAATGGTTGAAGTGTATATATATACAGGAGGAGGGAGTATTTCATCCCTCATCTCCGTCCCAGGCGACCTCCCATTACTGTGTGAGTATTTCATCCCTCATCTCCGTCCTAGGCGACCTCCCCATTACTGTATTAGGGTTCACGGGTCACAGTCAGACGTAATCACAAATCAGGTACGTATAATAGGTAGAACATCGTATTTTCCTTGTTGATAGCCTAGGTCGGCCTGAGCCCAGATTCGACTACCATGCACCGAGTGCAACCGGGGTCAATGAATTGGCTCAGTCCGACACTTGGTCGTGTTATGTGCGTGAATTTTGTAATGCATCGACATTGTTTTAGAGTAGTGATAGCCACCCCATAAAAAGGCTACGGCCAGGGTGAGTGAGCACAGCGATTCCTCCATCGCACTGGAGTGCAGTGATAGCCGCCTCATAAAAAGGCTACGACCGAGGTGTGCGAGGCACTGGCACTATAGTTGGCAGTGAGAGCTTCCCACAAACGGGGCATAGCAATCACCTGAGTGCAGTGATAGCCGCCCCATAAAAGGCTACGGCCGGGGTGCGTGAGGCACTGGCACTAGAGTGCAGTGATAGCCGCCCCATAAAAAGGCTACGGTCGGGGTGTGTAAGGCACCTGGCACTAGAGTTGGCAATGAGAGCTTCTCCACAAACGGGGCATAGCAATCACCCGAGTGCAGTGATAGCTACCCCACAAAAAGGCTACGGCCGAGGTGTGCGAGGCACTGGCACTGGAGACGGTAGTGGTAGCCTCCCCATAAAAACTGCTACGGCCGGGGTGTGCGGATCATAGCGGATACCTCCTCCGCATTGTTTTGGAGTATAGCAAAATCGCTCCACCGCATACTAAAATAAACATAAGGAAATGGTATAATGTACTTGTTTTGTTTTATCTATTATACTACTTAGTGTTGTAATCACTAACGCGGAATTGCCTCCGCAGGTGTGTAGATACAGATTAGGTGATTAACATCCAGAGTATGAAGCAAAATAAATATGAGGACTCTTTTTTTTATTTAATTGAGAAATAAGTGTCACTGCTGGGAAACGGTCCAAGATTGTAGGATCTTTATATATGTTATTATTTATAAAAAATATTTGACATAATTACTTTACTTTTGAGTAACACCTAGCCAGTTAGGCCCACAATATCGTGAAAAATAGCGGGTCGTTACAGCCCAAGTCTCCCTTAGCTCCTGCTATAACTAAACTTGTACCTGCCTAAGCTCCAAAATATCCTCCTCTGGGTCGTTCTATGATGGGTGCGTAACCTTCTCGATGGTGACACTCTCCTTTTCCTCGCCTGCCTCTAGGTCTGGTCATACGAATCTGCTAACTAAACTAGTTGTTGGCTGGCTGTAACACAACCACATATCACAATATATTGTCTCGTGTCATTTCAGAAATCTAAAATTTGAAACATAAAAAAAAGGAAAAGCGTACCGGCAGCCGGAACCAGGGACCATCATCACGAGGCATGAATAAATAAATAGATTCATCCCTATTAAGTGACCAACTAATTGCTCTGATGCCAAAATTATAACACTCCAAGCCAAAAACCAAATCGGAAAGGGGATACTAAATTAAGAATTGAACTACTTATTGATCGATTAACACGATTGAATTAAGGGTCCACGATTAGAACCCGCTTGGTGTCTTAACATGGATGACGAACAACCCCTAAACTAATGTGCATCTAATACAATATAGGCATGCATCACACAATGTGTACGATGATATGCTCAATTTTCTAAGATGGGCTCAAGAAAATAGGATTCGTATATTGGTCTAAATTATAAAAGACACTCAAACCTTGAGTAAAACATGGCAAGAGTCTTCCATGTAACTAGGATCATGGGAAAAATCCCAAGACAATAATAATCCTGAATAAACATAACAATGCCCAAAAATAAAAGAAAAAACGTCAACGAGGGTACATACAACACATAATCACATAAACATCACAAGCCAAAGGATGGGGGACTTGGGTAGTCTAAGGCACTTGCCCTTAACTTGCGGAAGTTATGGTCATCTATGCCACCACTAATCACACTTAGGCTTTTTAAGTTGTCTCCCAATGTACGGGCTAATATGTATACTCTTCCAATCCATGCTTTAAGCTCTAAGCCACCTTCACGGTATAAATTAGACATGCAACCAAGAAACACAAGTGAAGGTACAATAACATGAAAATATAGGCATCCATGGGCTATCCCATCATCTTGAACATACATAAAGTCACAAATCTGGTCCAAATACATCAAAAATTCCATAAATTTAGTGCATCATCAGACTGATCAAATCCGATCAAAGTCCCCATAAATACATAAGCACAACAAACTAACAAGATGCCTTCATGACACATCAGATCATTGGTCCCCGCCCATCCAAGTTGGCCACATAGGTAGACATACCTACATAATAAAACTAATATAAGTAGTTGACAAATACTGGTTCAAAAAATAACTATACGTACAAACTGGAAATAAGATTAATAGCTCACAAGAATACATCACACGAGAACTTTCGAAATAGATATAGAAGTAGTCTTAGGTCTCAGTCCAAAATGAGGCTTCCCGTGCATAGGTGAACTCATAATAGGGTCAAAATGCTTAAGCATGATAGACTCAGGTTGGACATCTTCTCTTCCTCCATATACCTTCTATAACACTGAGGGCTTTTGTGACACTCCAATTTGGTTGGGACATGGACCAAAGCATGATGTTAGAATTTGGAAAACTATTCATTGGACTATTGATTTGGACTAACTGACATGCAAGTACATCCCTTAAGGAGGCTTAAGAGAAAAGAGCTACTACATTATGCATGCTTATCACATTCACTAATGGCAGGATCTCAACTTAAGATGTAACACCCCGATTCGGTTCGCAACTTCAACCGAATGAAGGTATTAAATCCTAGACCACTTCTCTTGCTTATTTAAAATGCAAAGCTGACCCATAGGATAGATCTAACTACTCAAGGTGTTAAGAGATGGAAGGTTCGAGGGATTTTAATGAGCATCTAAAACACACATAATTACACCAAAAACATGCACAGCCATATTTAAAATGCAAAGCTGACCCATAGGATAGATCTAACTACTCAAGGTGTTAAGAGATGGAAGGTTCGAGGGATTTTAATGAGTATCTAAAATACACATAATTACACCAAAAACATGCACAGACTTATAGGGTTGAACTCATGCAAATAGGGCATTGTAAATGAATTCAAGTTACAAAGGAAATTTCAAATCCTAGGGAAAATCTTGCAGAGTATCCCATGTAACTAGGATGCAGGAAAATTTTCACAAACCTATATAATTTTATATTTAACAAAATAAAACCAGAACATTCACGTTCTACACATTTTACACATAGAAGCATTCCAGAGGTGTTCCACCTCTTTCTCAGCATATTTGCAAACCATTACAACCCAATTTACATTCTTTAGGCTGTTGGTTTACCTGATCTTTATATGGGTTCTCCTGCAAAATCAAAACAACCGAGAAGCTCATCCAACCTATGTTTCTTCTTCACTCTATGTACTTGTATATTTGACATGGTTTAGCATATTCCTGTACAAAAGGGTTAGACTTGCATACCCCAGAGTATTCCACCTACAAAATAACTCAAACACAAGTTAGTGATAATTATAATCACACACATAACAACTCAACAGATCTGTTAAAATACCCGTATGTACTTGTACATGAATTCAAGGTAGCTCACTAGCCTAGAATTGTATTCTCATTATAAGGCCCATTGGCCTCACATGGATAGCTATATTATTCACGCTTCAACATCAACATGAGCAATCCATAACACCATCAAACAAGTTAGCCTCTCAATGAGTCATTTTTTATCTTTGCATCTCTCGACCAAACCTGCAGTACTACACTATATAAAAAATAGACATTAATAATGAAAGATTTCCGGTCTATAAATAACTATGGTAAACAATTCAAATCTGGCAAATCGATGACTTATCACCCATGTGAGTAACATGAAATAGAAAACTATACAACCCACATCATCAACTGAATATGGCCAATAGAGCCTATCATAATCGCTAAAATATCGATGCACATGAACTGAAATACTTAACATCAACGTGCCGGTATTAAACATAAGCCAGAATCTAATCGACGATAACATGCTCGTAGTCAATAAAGCCTAAACTTATCACTGAAATGCATGGTTCAAATAAACCCATTGGGGAGCATGTTCATGCTAAATACACACTGCTAGCAGGTACTATATCTCATAATCATAATCATCATTGTAAAAATATTAATTGCCAAACCAAACACTATAGGTGGGTACCGACCGGGCCCCTCACTGGGCTTCACACTCCCATCTATCATGCATGTATAGAAAATCTAAATTTTATACAAAAGGTATAAGGCCTGGTAAGGGTTGATAAATAGCACTAAAGCAACTTTTGAGGTGGATCTCATTTTTCAAAAACTCATCAAGAAATTTCAACCTTGAAGTTTTATTAATCTAAAAAATTGATAAGATCGTAGGTAGTGAGATCCAATAAAATATCACTAGTTACGTCCTATGATATAAAATAAAACCACATAGAGCCAAGTAGTAAATCAACTAGATAGGAGTCATAACGGACCTATGAGGCAAGCTCCACGTCCTAGCTTGGTGAGTTCGACTCTGCACGGCGAAGGAAATGTAGACTACTACTTAAACCCTATATGATGCGTATGTGCAATGACATAGAGACAATCTTAAATTCGACAAACGACATGGCATGCATGGTTGCAATTTAACACACCATATACAACAATCACATCACATTCATATGCTGAGCATGTCGAAACTGCACAAGATTCTAATAAGTCAAATAAGGACGGTGAGATGAAGATCTTAGTATTTTATGAAACACATTTTGGGATTCAACTGGCTTACTTAAATTCTAATTTACTATATTGATTGCCCAGAAGACCAGGGCAATTTAAACGAGATACCTAATACACTAATCGAGAATAAGATCTCGGTGAAATTATAAGAAGTAACTTAATGTGTTAGGTAAATTAATTTGAATAAACCTGATGATAATTTATTTGTAGTGAATTTAATCTGAAGAGCTTGATAGATGTCGAGTCACACCCAACTAGTGCACATGTTTACAGATTATCATTATTAAAGTAATATTATATTGTTCAGTCAATTAAGACAATTAAATTAATTATCATTTAACATAAGATTTTCACGCTGCAATCATTTCACTACCAAATTTATTAATCAATTTGACATGTGAAACGAGGTTACCTAGATGTGAATAAAAAATTATAAAGTTTTAATCTTTTATAATTTCAACCATTGTGATGTAGATTAATCAGTGGATTTTATAATTTCAAGCTGACATGAATATTTTATTATATTTAATTAGACAAAGCACAATGGACATTAAAAACATATTTTTATCACAAAATCAACAAGACAATTACTAGATCTTCTTGGGATCGTGACAATCAAACTATCTACGTGGCTAAACAGGAAGCTCTACAAGCAGTCACATCATGTACATGACAAAAAACAAAAAGAAAAGGGAGGAGAGGAAGCATACCTTGCAGATGTTATATTTGCCATGCAAGGTATTTAACTTTAGGGCAAAGGGTAACAATCATCTATAGGACATGCACGGCTCAAACTCCCTGAACACGATGAGGAGCAATTTAAGGTACACGAAACTTATTTAGTTGTAACTCTGTGTGAGTGCTAGAGAAATGTGAACTGGAGAAGCTTACAATTCATAATGTGCGAAGAGTTGCGTGAAGACTGAGTGTTAGGGTATGATGCTCTAGCACTCGATGAAGCCTTTGCATTTTAATTTATCTATTGTGTGGTACGTGGAACAGGTAACCACAACCCAATATTTACTTTACCGTAATTTATCCACATCAAGTAATAAGATACCTATGTATCAGATCCGGCTCTTGCATTAGCATCTTTTAAAACTCCACCTCTTAGCTATATTGGGGGTATTGCCTTCGTGTAGTTCAGAGTAATCATTGCTTATGAAAGTCATCCTCTTAGTTGCAAGGGACGTACTGCCTCTTCTGTGGCTCGGAGTACTCATTTAGAAGCCTTTAAGTTTATGATCCTTCCTATGTTAGTATGATCAGCATGCATTGTAAAAACATCCTGTAAAGTGTCTATCTTAAGCTTCTAAGAGGGGTAAGATCCGCTCACATAAAGTTTGTACAAAAGTAGTCAAATGAATAGTTTTTAAATTATAACATCAAGATTCAAGATTTAGTCTATTCTTCGTGCTAAATTGGGGTGTTACACTAAAGGTGTTGAGAGTGTGTGAGTATTTTGCTTAGAGGATGAAGGTGCTTGGAGAGAGGAAATTTCCCTTAGCTCAAGGTGTGAGCTTGTGAAGGGAGGTGTAGCTTCAAGGTGGTGTATTTCCAAAGGTGTGTGGAGTTGGTTGCAAGTCTCCTTGGCACTTGTGAGTAGACTAAGAAAGAAGGCTTGTATCTTGCAAAGTTTTTTGGCATTCGGTCTTAGAGAAGAATGGCTTGTTAAAAGCTCCTAAGGGGTTAGGAGTGCAAACTTTCTTGGTGCTTGAGGGGTGCTTGAGAAGAATAGTTTGTGAGTACAAGGTTCATTGGCACTTGGTGCTTATGATAAAGGTTTTGTTATTTCTTGTAAGTCACACAAGTTAGTTGCTGTTGTGTAATAAATCCATCGTACAAGTGCACCCATCGCAAAAGCAATAAAGTACTAAATAGAGATCATTTTCACTAGGATTTGGTGTTTTCACCTTAGTATTTATTCTAAGTGATTGAACTAATTATATAACTAAAGAAGAGATGAAAACAGAAATAAAAAAGACAAAATAGCAACAAACAATAAAGAGTCTATTGTAACCCAACTAGAAATCGAGGCAAGGGCATAAAACTAGGAATAACAAATATCTGATATGCTAATATAGATAATTAATGAATGAAGCTAATAAAGTTATTTCAATCAAATAACAGACCTGAGATGTTCAATTTCACCTAATTAACATGCAATGCAAATTTGTTATTTCTATCAAATTACAATATGATTAAAGTTGATATCCGATGACACGAGAGTAGTTGTAACGGGTTATCACTACATATTACAATGTATCATTCTTGCCTCATTCTACATGTCCGAGCAAACAAAATAAGAACATATCATTATGAATGACTCCATTATATGGATATTTTTTACTTAAGGGTATGTTTACTAAAGAATCACAACTTATTTCATCGAAAGATATCATCGATCTACCTATGTTTAGTGCTAGATTGAATCTCTTTATCATACAAAAGTTAGCTACTCTTTTGAAGAATTAAAACCAATATGAAGAAATAGATAATAAAGAACGTTGAAGAAAAAATAGATAATAACAAAGCTGCATTACATATTAACTAAGAACCCAGATCAGTAAAAATTACTCCAAGAATGATTTATAAAATATCATTAAACATAACAATAAAATAATAAAAGAAGAAGAAGATAGTCCAAATCTGGATCGTTGATGCCCTAGCATGATCTTCTCTCTAACTATTCTTGCTTCCTCTTAGCTTGATTGCAAGACTTCTTCTTTTCAAACTCCTCCCTTCTATAGATTAGAAGATTGAAGATTTCAAGACTCCAATGTCTGGAAGAAGAAAAAAATGGGTAAAGAGTGAACTCTCTTTCAAGTGGGTGACTATGTGAAAGAGAGCTCCTTCCTGGTAACTTCTAAGCAATTTCTTAAAAGCTTCCTTACTATCTAAGTACTAGGAGTGTACTTGTCATAATTATTTCTGTAAATGAGGTGTGATTGTCTCTTGTTTTCTTGTCCCTTATTTCCTCAATAACTTGTGGAGTTGATAAGATTGTTTTTAAAATTCTAATTGCCCATGTGGAGTGTCATCTGGAACACGTTCTTGGTAGCTCCTTTGCAGCTTCATTCTTAACTAATGCACATGAGATTTTTACTTTAACATTCTCATTAGGTGAGTGCATTTCTTTCTTGTTCATCAAGGTGTTCATCTGACAGCTCATAGTTGTAGACTCGGGTTGATTAGGTTGTTCTGTTCATAGGTTGGGAACAAGTGCGGAATTTGCAAAATTATAGGCCTAACAACATGTAGAAATATTTCCCACTTGGCAACATCCAAAAGTGCTCCGTCCTAGGATTAGTGTGTTCAAAGTTGACTCACACTTGGGGAATATGCAGGATTTGGTGTGTGGGGAGATCCTGTTTTGTAAAAAATATCATAATTACTATAGAACATATTGGAATATGCAGGATTTGGTGTAGATAATACTATCATCTACTCGTGAATCTTCTTCCTCCTTCATAGTGGGGTGTGCATGATTTGGATTGAGCAACTGTTACTAGATCTAGAATTAATATTTCCCTACAAAAGACAATATTTACTCAAAATCATAATTAAATAAGCTAATAATTCTAACTTCTTTTGTATTCTTGGAAATTCTTATTTTAAAGCATAATCAACAGAGAAAACAATGTTAGGGCATCGAAACTGTGCCTGGAAAATACAAAAATAATAACTTTTTTAAGAGTTATCAGTTTACATAGTGAAGCTATGAAGATCTACTTCCCAAACAATACTAGGCCCCTTGTGTTTCACTTGCTTTCTTTAGCATGCTAAGTAAATCAAGCTCTAGGTCATGTTGCTACTTGTATGGTTTGACAAGTGCACAAACACAAGTAGCTTAGTGACATTGATCTTGTGTTACCTCACATTACAATTACTAAGGTTCATTATATTTCTTTGTTTGTCACTCATTTGTACTTTTATTGATTATCTATTTGTGATTATCCTTTCCTTGTACTTAAATTATTTCCTGTATTCATTGTCAACTCTTACAATTTTTATAAGGCCGTAAGCATTGTGGAGATCTAACTACTTGTGATAAGTATTTGTAGTTAGCTCTCACCTACGGTAGGTTGCATTCATTTAGTATCAATGCCTTGATTAGGATAAGATGGACAACTCACGTTCAAGCTTTACAAGAGAAGAACTCCAAGAGGCACTTGAAGCATTTTATGAGGAATCAATCAAGATGCTAAAAAGGAACATGGAGCTCAAGAACTCTATCAAAAAAGGTGACTTTGGAGAAAGAAGCACTGAAAGGAAAAACAACTACACTTTGAAGGAAGAACTTGCAAGGCAAAAGAAGAAAGCACTAAGCTTCTCAAGGAGAAAGAATGCTTACATTTGAGTGGAGCAATTCCTCAAGGTTCCTCAATTGCCTAGATCAACAAGGGAGGATTACTCATTTAATAGAAAGTTTTGCTTTCAACTACCTCTATATATCTATCTTGCCATTCTTGTAAAAAAATGGGTCATATTTCTATTATGTGTGAGATAAAGGAAACTATTGCAAATAGAGCATGTAGATGGGTACCTAACGAGAAGAAGGACTAAGACAAAATGGTAAAATCAATCTTGTTGGGCCCTTTGGACCCCTAAAAAGAACTTGTGAAAACCAAATGAAACTCGCAATAGGTGTCATAGGCCTTTCTTAATTTAAAAGTTAGCTCAAAGAATAAGGCTTTCTCATTATCTTATATACAAGTCACAATCATCATCTATGACGTGGAATAAACCTAACAAATATGTCCAAGGATTAGTATTTTCAAGAGGTTATAAGGAAGGATTATCACCAAGGGCCATGACAAAGGTTTCAAGATTTCACATGCTACAAGAATGAAGAAGGATGGAAGAAAGGTCATCTACAAGTAAAAGAAGGGTCCAAATAAGAAGAGACACTATCCTATAACATTCAAGATATCTTCGAATAATGTTCAACAAAAAGGGAAAGGTCCAATGGTGAAGTGTTCCAAAGTACAAAAGAAGATAAAGACCAAAGACAAAATGGGAGAAGTACCAAAGGCATCATGTTGTTTATCAATAGGTAAAACTATTTCAACATCCTTTTGTACTTACAAATCTAAAATTTGATTTTGATCCTTTTACCCCTTAATGTGTGTGTATTATTATTTTAAAATAATTGTCAAAGGATTTTTCAGGGGAATTAAGAGTAAAATCAAGTTTTGTAAAATGGTTTGCCAAAACCATTTAGTCGAGCGTGTTTTGGTGAAACTCAACCAAGTGTGTATCCTTACTTGATTTTTAAAGTAAGTATGTAAGTAAATGAGGGAAAATGCTCTCTAAACTTCCATAAAATGAGGTTTATTTTTGGAAAAAGTTAAATTGGGATTTAAACTTTGGTTCTTAATGATCGGTTGGTGTTCAGTTGACTGAACCATCAATCAAAACTTTCGTTATGAAGTAGTGTGTTCAGTTGACGATTGGTTAGTAGTTTAGTGACCAATGAAATTGGAAAAGTTGAATTGTTTAAAACCCTAACCCTAGCCAAAGATCCCGCCTTTTACCAATCAATGATTGCACCCAAGTCAATGACTTCCCATCACCAATAAACATTATCTACCGGTTTCTCCACCACCCAATCATTTTTACCATGTGCTTGACTTACTATTCTCAAAAGGGGACATATTCAAGAGATCAACCTTGAAAGAACTCAAGGTGGACCTAGTAGAGAACTATAGAAGGCCTTTGATGTATTTTCGTCATCAAAAGGGAAAGAGCCATTTGTTTTGAGGTTCACTATCACGAAAAAGAGGGAGATTGTTAGGTCCACATTTTGATGATTATCATCCTAGACATGAAACATAGAGGACGCATAGACATTAGGGTGATGATGAGGGCTAGACATATTTATGTAACTATTTCCATTTTAATACATAACTTTTTGATATAACCTAGGGGGAAAGTGCATGTCTAATGAGTACATGTATTGGGGAATTGTGCATACATGTAGGGGGAGATATGAAACTTTAGAGTATAGTCATCTTATGGGCTTGTAATTGTTATGATTAATTAATGAAAATGATTAACTCATTCTACAATATAAATTCCTTATTAGCTATAGGTTACATGACATATTTATCATGACATAAGTATTCTATGGCATGACATCTTGAATTGTTTTAGGCTGATCTCTTGGGTACGGTTGGAGCAATGAAAATGCATAGGCTTCAAAGGAAAAGCTTGAAGAATTGAAGAGTTGAAGATTAATATGTCAAGGTCAAGGAATGCTTGTTTAGGATTGACACAAACTAGTTAGAGATTTCACAAAACATTGGAATTGTATTCATTTAAAGGTCTTGATAATAAGTGTTGAACGTTGTTTTAATAAGATAACATTACAAACTCTCTAAGTACAATCATAACAGTCTATGCAACATCAAAGGAACCAAGATCATGAAGAGTTCAAGTAAAGAAGAAAACTAAGCATCCATGTGAAGATTGAAGAATGAAGAACCAGATGAACTGTTGAAGTGAAGGACACTTTGATTGCACTTGAGTGACGACTTCAACAACTAAAAACTCAAAAGGATTTTGGTATGCAATGGAATGTTAAAAAACACGTAACAATCAGATTAGTACCAAAATCCTTTTCAATTTGTACCAGAGCTTTCAGTTGCAGGTTGCTAACTCTCGGGTATCCAAAAGAGATTAATGACCAAGGAGAGAAAAAAAAGGCTTTGGAAGGACAACCAACCACAAGACCACCATTTTTCAATGGTTCTAATAGTACTTATTTGGAAAACTATGATGAGAAATTTTTAAATTTCTTGTGATTTGATCTATGACATGTGCTTGGACATATGGATCCTAAAACTGGATCGTGGGATGAATAAGCAAAAAAAGCACATTCTCTAATTGAAAAAGCCATAAATGTGTTGTCTTGTTCACTAAGTGAGACCGAATACACTAGGGTGTCTCAATGTACTTTGGCTCAAAAGATTTGGGAGCTTCTTTAAGTGACTCATGAGGGCACATCTTAAATAAATGACTTTAAATTCAATCTTCTAATTTCACAATATGAGGCATTCAAGAAGGAAGATGGTAAGAGAATCAATGTCATGTGTAACCGATTCATTGATGGAATGCTCTACATAACATTAAAAGAGACATTCGGATGAAATCGATAGGATATTGTTTACATCATTACCCATTAAGTGGAGAGCTTAGGTTACGGCTGTTGAAGAAGCTAAAACCCTTAAAGACCATCACCATCAATGAGCTAGGTTTTCTAATTACATATGAACACACCTTGGAAAGAGATTGGAAAGAGAAGGGGGTAGGCAAGAATAAAAAGAAAGATCTTGCTCTACAATTGCTCATTGACGATGTAGAAGATGATGACTTTATTTGTTAGAAAATGTAAAGGGTTTTTGAAAAATGAAGTGATGCTTAAAAGAGGGGGGGTTGGAAGACAAACCTCAATATTTTGAATGTAAGGGTTTTGGTCACATAGAAGAATAAGTGTCCAAACAATGTACAAAAGGAGACAAGCGAGAAGAAAAAGAAAAGGAAAAGGGCACAAATTGGCAAAAACATATTGAAAACCACTATGGAGAGTGACTGTGAAGAAAGTCAAGAAGAATTGAGAGATGAGTTTTATTATATTGCTAATGATGTAGAACTTCAAGTAACATTTGAATACATGTATCAAAACTTCACCAATGCTGATAAGATCGACAAGCATTTGAAATTGATGGTTTGATCCTTGACTTCGAAGAATGAAAGATTGAAAACCAACGTTGCAAGATCTGGGGGAGAGCATTAAGAGTTAATCATAATAAACAAGATCTGAGGGAGAGCATCTTAAGAGTTAAGATGGTTTGATCCTTGACTTCGAAGAATGAAAGATTGAAAACCAAAGTTGCAAGATCTGGGGGAGAGCATTAAGAGTTAATCATAATAAACAAGGAGCTTCTGCAACAACTTGAGCAAAGGAATGATGAACTAGACGAGATGCTTTTTGGATCTAAAGAGTTATCCATCATGTTACTTATGCAAAGAAGTCCACTTTGCAAACTTGGTCTAGGAGGAGAGTTGTGGGGGTAATAGTAATAAGTTTAATACTTTTGTTAAAGTTTCTACTCTTAGTGTATGTGTAGGTGAATTTAGTAAGCTGAAAGGAGCTCAAGTGAGGGATACAAAAGCTTTCGGAAGGCAACATGCTAGAAGGAAGTCAACCAAGCCCTAATTCAAGAAGAGATATACATCAACCCTAATTCAAAAGCACATGTAAGTTTTTAGATAAAAAGGGACATATGAAGGCTAGATGCAAATAACGACTATGACATGAAAAGATAGGTATCTTAAGGATATGTTCTTACTATCATATGGGTAAATTTTATTTATTTCAAGCTCTATGATTTTGGGTGAATAAATAAAATTAGAATTCAAATTGTTTAATTGTTCGTTTAAATTTATTATTGATTCTTTATTAATTCAATCGAAGTTTTATCATGTTATTATCTATTTGGAGCAATAAGCCAGCAATCCTAATTGGAAATCAATAATTTCGGTGCTTTTAAAATCTAATTTGGTCACAAATATTTAGGCTAATGAATTTGTGAGTTTTGAAGTTGAACAGTTTTGGGTGCAAACATTGGTCGGGTGGAACCATTTTGGGGTTCCTGCCATCTATCTATTTCTTCTTATTCACTTCAGAAGAAGGGGACTTGTCACCTAAGTTCTTTCCATTAGAGTCCGAGCACAATTGGAGCTTTGCCAGAGGATTTGAGTGTTGCATGCTGACAAAAATCATCTCTCAATGATCATCGTTGACCAACTTCTGGGCTTTGTAGGATTTCGAAGCTTGCTGAAGTTGAATTGATTCAATCGCTGGAGAAATTGAAGTTGGTGTTTTCTTCTCCAAAGCTCAATCAGGTTTCGTAATTGTTTTAAATCGATTCCTCTAGCCATATGAAATTGTTTGTATCGATTAATTGAAGGATTTCATTCCCAATTTGATTTGATTGGTGTTTGGTGTTGATTGGAGTTCTTCTACCGAAACTTAATTTGCTTGATTTTTGCTTTTGATCTGCAAAATGGGCTGCTGAATATTATTTGTCTTGATGTATTTGATGATGAGTGGTGGTGTTAGACCATCCCGAATGGATGATGGTGCTTCCAGCTCTCGACTGAAAGGGAAGAAAGTCCGTGAGAAATGAAGCACTACCGAAAAACTATTTGAAAGAAAAAAGGATTTCTCTTTTCATAGTTTCACTGTTTGGAGTTGTATTTATGACCAAGCCACGGAAATCCAAGATAATGAAATTATTGATGGATTTTCAGGGCGTCTAGAGGCACAACTTGTTTATGACCTTAATTGCTGGAATTTATTATGCGTTGGATATCTTTTGTGCAGGGCTTGGTAGTTGGCAAATAATTCTGAATCACTGTTAATGTCATTTCAAAATTTTTCGCTGTTCTGAATGAAGGGATGTTACCTATTTTGAAAATGCAACTTCAGACATACTATTTTGGAGATACATTCCTGCTGCAGAATTGAATGGAAGGGTGTTGAAATCCAGAGTGAGGTATAAGAATCCAACTAATAATGCTAAGGATCTCACTCCTTTGCTTTTACTTTTTGGCATATTATGGTATCCAATGTTACCCTAAGAAGGACATATAAATGATGTTAGCAACTTTAACATCTACATGTTGTGGAATCAAGGGAGATCCAGTTTATCTTATGTCTGGAAGGTTACATCTATGTTCTTAAAGAAATGGAAGGGATTACATCAATTTTGTGGAGAGGTCACAATTCAGATAGTGTGCATTGCCCCAATTGAGCCTCAGTCAGCTAACTAATGGAGCAAGAGGTCTTAAATAGAGTCCAATTCTCCCGATAATGTTGATGATGATGGGGATGGTCGGGGGAAAAGGAACTTAGTGAACCCCTAGAAGCAATTGGTGCAATTAAGGATTCAGATGAGGAAAGGACTATGGAAGATGTTCTTATTGCCAAAGAAGTTCCATCACAACCGAATGAAAATAATGACTTGACTAGTCATTTTTCCTTGGTCGAACACTTGTTTGGACTCAATAGATGCTAGGATTGTAAAACCCGTGACTCAAATCAGGGTTTTAAGTTACCGAACCAGTCGGTTCGACCGTTGGTTTGAGTTGAGTCAGTTCATGAACTGCGTGCTGAGTCAAGGCTAGCTGTGAGTTATGAGCGATGAGAGTCAGGTGTACCTGAATATATGATGATAACATCGAGAAGATGGTGAGAAATGAGTTATCAGAATATATGAAAGTATGCAGTATTTTTTTCTTTTTATATGTTTGATCGTAGAAATAGGTTTAGGCCGAATAATGCATTAGGACGCATTGGATTATATTCGGGTGGGTTATTAGTTATAGAGAATTTCATTTGGATGTTGTTGTATTTGTTTTATTTTATGAGATTTTTTTCATATTTTTCTAGATTTTTTTTAGAATTTATTACGAACTAGTTATTATTTTGACTCGAGTCAGAATCGAGTCAATACTTATTTATGATTTTGCCATTGGAGTATTTCACCTCCTTTGTCAACACTTCCCCACCCAAACCCTACTGCCGCCTTGTGCTCATCGCCGCCGCCGCCGATGTCACACTGCCGCCAATCGTCGCCGCCCCACCTTGCTGTGCTGTCGCTGTGCCACCTCGACCAACCCCGGCCACCGTTTCGCCGCCACGATGCCGGAATCGCCCCACAAGCCGCGACGCCCTCCCTCGTCGATTCGCTGCCGTCCGGGCCGCGCACCGCCGCTGTGACCCCGACGACCACCCCCTTGCTCGTCGCCGACATTTCCCCCATCATCCCGACCGCCGTCAAGGCCGGGCGCAGCCCCAATCGGAGCACGCCACCGCCACTGCCACCCACTTTCGACACTGCCGACCGGCTGCTTTGTTTGACACCACCGTCCGACCAAGCTCGTCGAGCTGATGCCGATAGACCCCCTGAATTGCCCCGTCTCGAATCATCGCCGGAATCCGCCGGAAAACCACCGACACTTGCCGGAAAACCGTCGGAACAGCCGGAAAATTGGATTCGTGGGAAATTCGCCGGATCATCCGCTGAACGCACCCGGTCCAATCTGATCAGACTTCGGACGCCGGTAGGTGTTGAATTCGAGTTTCGAGCCACGAAACAGAAACCCGCCGACTTTCGACGACGCGAGGTATAATTTATTTCAACTTAATTATTTGAAAATATTGATTATTAGAATTGCATGCTAGGATTGGTGAATTGTGTGTTATAATAATATATATAAATGTATATTTGATTAAGGATAAAATTTGAAATTTGTTTGATTGAGTGGTGTTAAAAATGGAGGCTAAGAAACTAATTAGGGTAACTAGGTAATGATCATGATCTAATGCAAACTAGCCTAAGTAGACTTGCTAGAATTGATATAGGTTGATGTGTGTTGATTGATGCGTGATTGTGTTGATTGTGTGTGCATTGTAACGACCCAGCCCAAAGTGCAACATAATGGGCTAAGTCATTTCTTTAAAATGGGTACCCCGAAAGTTAAAGATCTATACTCCATTCCCACTTATAAACAGGATCTTCTCCCAGTAGGTATTAGACGTGGGACTAAGTTGAGGGATCTCACAATCTACCCACCTTAGGAAATTTCGTCCCCAAAATGCCTATATTTGGCCTGTTGCTAGCCCCAGCCCACGGCCTTTCGGCCCATGACCGGCAGCGCTAGCCAACGTTTCTAGTCTTGGCCCGTTGCTAACCCGGCCCACGACCTTTTTGGCCCGTGACCGGCAGCCTAGCCAGTGTCCCTAGTCCATCCCCCCCATCTAACACGGAACCAGGTTGGCTCTGATACCATTTGTAATGACCCAACAAAGTGCAACGTAATGGGCTAAGTCATTTCTTTAAAATGGGTACCCCGGAAGTTAAAGATCTATAGTCCATTCCCACTCCCAGTAGGTATTAGATGTGGGACTAAGTTGAGGGATCTCACATGCATGCTATAGGATGTGTGATTCATCATGCGGGCGTTAGTTTTTAGGTTGATTGTGTGTACTCGCCGCCTAGGCGCATGGACCCGTTTGGAGCTTCTACCAGGTCTGTTTAGGACTCGTTCTCCGTTTTTACGCTACTCTATTGTGTATTTGATTTATCATGTGCAGGACGAGTTAACTGGCATTTTATCGGATCCCACTTAACTCGGGCCATTTAGCCAACGATTTTCCAGATTAATAACCCTCGAGGATGAGATCCCTCGAGTTTGTTTTCGAACTTCAGATCCAGCTCACGATGCCTTCGGGCCTATTGTATAAATCCCAACCTAGACCTATATATATGTATAGTTTTCGCGTTTTCAGTGAGAGATTGAATGAGGGAAATCCAACTACTGTGCTACGCGAGCGGGCATGTGTGAGTCGATAGTGGGCTCTGGAATGGTGTGTGGGTCGTTTCATTCCCGAGGGATCCTGACAACTCAACCTTTGAGTTCCTCAAACCCGGAGAAGTGTGGAGGTTCACGGGTACTGCAATGCAGCGCATGTCTAGACTTGTGGTTTCAAAGGGTACTAAAGGCGACTGCCTGAGAGTGCTCGGCCTTCGTGCTCAAGGCCAGGAGTAATATGGAAGGTGTAGAGGGCGAAAAGGAATGAGATTTGATGCGAGAAGTGATAGATAAATGGCTAAGGTATGAGAATGAGAAAGAAAGAGGGACACTGTCGACTCGAGGGCGACGACTCCCATATGTGCCCTGATGAGAGTTCTTGAGGAAGTATATAGTTTTGATTCAATAGGAAGTTTGCTCTCCTGTTCCAGATTGATATTACTTAATTTCAGGGCCGGTAACACTCGTTACTGACGGTTTTTCTATGTATATGTAGGTGAGGAATGCGAGCGATGAAAGCTGTCGGGATTGCGGAGGAGCAGCACGGAATCAGCGTACACATGTACCTGCCACATGTAATCTATAATGATGGTGTGTTATTGCTACGTGAATGATAATTTTGATGTGTTATTTGGATGAATTGCTTATTATGAAACGAATGGATGAATCTGAATGGGTAGGGAACCTTGGAGTTCAGACTCGGCTCAGGTGAAAACAAATGAGATAATGATTGAATGCCATAGTAGATTGTTATGTTTTATCGTATTTTGATAAAATGTTTGTATACCCTTGTTGTGGACAGGTTGGCCCCTATTGCACTTTTAGAGGAGATTTTGTCCGTGTTTTTTGTAAATATTAATAAATTTTTATTTAAATTTCCTGCTTGTTGAATGGTTTTATTTTGCTTGCATATCATCACATGCATGTAGGACTCCATTAGAACCTAATTGTTCCCATTCATGCATCTCATGGTTGCATCCCCATCGTAAGACACCGAGGGCAGATCTAGGTCGGCTTAACCGAACCAGTATATTAGCGAACGGTTCGGTCGCCAGTGACATTTCCGGGTCGGTTCACGGGTGAGCCGAAACGGGGTGTTACAAGGATGGTGATTCATGATGAGCAACGTGGAGAATTGAATGATCGAGTGAGCACATTTGATGTCTTTCTGATTTAGATGGAGATAAATCAAGATCGACTAATTCGAGATTTTTGTGATGACCCTATTATGTACCCTTGAGGGGATTTCACTTTGCATACTTAGATAGCACTCCTCAGAAAGATTCGTTTTTATCTTTTGATGTATTTTCTCACATGTATTTAGTGTCTTTTTGATATGGCATAAGGGGAGAAAAATGTTTGTTTTATGGTTTTGCCGAACATATGGGGAGTGTGATAATTAATGGAGGGGAGTGTTTGCTTTATTTTTGTCATCTCATGAGCTTTAGGTTTTTTTTTTAGATGTAATGACAATGCTAACATTTTCTTGTAGTTAAAGGATTTCTTTGGAATTATACTTGACAATTGGCTTTCTACATGTATTAAGGACGTTTATAGGAGCTAAGGAGCTTCAGTGCTTGCTTTATGTGGATTGGCCTAAAACCTTAATACAAGCTACATGTGTTATCATTATCAAAAGGGGGAGATTATTAAGTCTTGGACTCATCCATTTCGGATTTTGATAATTAAATATAAATCATGTTGATTGCATGATGGATTGCTCTATCATAGGTTCAGGCGAACTAGAGCAAATTGAGTCAATAGTCAAATGTAATTGGATTAATTTAGAAATATTGTGATATTTTGGATTATGTTTAGACTTGGACTTAAAGCTTTTGGACATGAAGTTGGTCTTAGTCATGATGTTTTAGACTTGGACAAAGGCTAAAACTTTAGTGAAACCTTAAAGGCCAGAATGTCAATAAGGAACCCAAAGCTTTGAATATGTTTATTTGAATTCAAACTTGAGAGGGAAACTGTTACGACCTTAATTCTAACATGCAAAATCCCTATCAAAGATGTTACATGTCATCTCGTAAATGTGTATCCATAAAATTGATTAAAATGTAATTCAAGAATAATATGTAAAGACCCAGAAATATATATATATATATATATATATATATATATATATATATATAACAATAATAATAAAAATAACGTTCGACGCGGTGGGATCGAACGTGGGAAAAAAATTCGTTAGCTGGTTAAGTATGAATTACCCGGTTAATTAAAAGTAATTTCTAACCGGACGATTCTAGTTGAATCGGTCGAGTCGACCACATTACTTATCCATTTAACCATTTAAGTGAACCAAACTATATACCCATTTAAGAGGTTAAGTGAACCGTGTTGATTACCCAATTACCCGGTTAAAGGAATTACGGTGAAAGGGTGCTTCCACATACCCTAGCAGTCATCTTATTTTTTATAAAAGGAAAGAGGGAGGGCGTCATCTACATCTTTTTCCTCCTTCGACAGACGCCGGTTTTTCCTCCTTCGCTCGGGTAATTTCTTTCCTTTCTTCTTTTATTGCATGCATACACATGTTGCATGAATCATAAACATGATAAACATAAGAATCAAATGAGAAATCAACAAGGGAAGAAGAAAACCAGGAGGACGTCTTGCTGTTTTTGCAGCAGCAGCAACACCATTTTCCATCCTTGTGAGTGGGTTGACGTGCTGGAAGTAGGGAGTGCTCCCAGCGGAGCGGATGGCCGGACGGAGTCGCCTTGGGTGGCCGAGTCAGACCGTCGGGGAAGGATGTAAATCAGGAACGTAAAGGGAGACTAGGTTGGTGTTGCCATAGGTGGTGCTGCTGGCCAGACCTGGATCCGCCATGGAAAGGGCAGACCGGTCGTCACTTGGGGTGGTGCTGGTCGTCACCTTGATGGGGCAGGACATGGTCGCCATGGCTACTGGTCGACCACCATGAATGGTGAAATTAAGGTCCCCATGTAGGGTGTAGTCCGAGTTTCATGAGATAGCAGCAGATAAAGATTGGATCTTTGGGGTTTTACCAATAGAATCAGTGGGGTAGATAGAAGATGCGGTCTGAAATTGGGTGGAAGGAAAAGAAGACATGTTGGTCGGGTGTTGTTTATGTGGCTGACTAGAGTAGTCGCCATGGGTCTGGTCGGGTGCTGTTTATGTGGCCGACTAGGGAGCGCTGCCATGGGTCATGGGCTGATTATGTGACCGACATGGAGTCACCATGGTCAGGTCGGGGTTGCTGATTGGGTAGCCGAAAGAGGGTCGCTAAGGACTGGTTGAGGGTTGCCATGTGGTGGCCAAGTTGGAGACGCCATGGATGCAAATGGAGGCCGCCACGTTACTGGTTGGTCGCCATGCATGGTGGAAATACCGGTTTTCACTGGTTGACTAAAATAAATTTAGGAGCTTTGGGGTCGTTAAATGAATTGTTAAAGTAGAATGACAACCAGGTAAATATGGGACATGTTAATAATTAAATTATCAATAGATAATGGGGATTTGGATGGGGATAATTAATAATTAATTATCATTAGAATTGCTGAAAAGTTAATAAGAAATGAAGACTAACATGAACTAATTACATCATTTAAAATTGTTAGTATATTAGTCACGTAGTTGCATGTAGGTTCATGCAAAATAGAATTATACTAATGTATAATTTCATGCCCTCATTTAGATTAGGGTTAGCGGATCACAGTCGGACGAAATCGCAAGTCAGGTACGTATAATAGGTAGAACATCGTATTTTCCTTGTTGGTAGCCTAGGTCGGCCTGAGCCCAGATTCGACCACCATGCACGAGTGCAACCGGGGTTAAAGAATTGACTCAGTCCGACACTGGGTCGTGTATGTGTGTGAATCTTGTAATGCATCGACATTGTTTTGGAGTAGTGATAGCCGCCCCATAAAAAGGCTACGGCCGGGGTGAGTGAGGCACAGCGATTCCTCCATCGCACTAGAGTGCAGTGATAGCCGCCCCATAAAAAGGCTACGGCCGGGGTGTGTGGCATGAGGCAGTGATAGCCGCAAGGCTACGCCGGGTGTGTGAGGCACTAGCACTAGAGTTGGCAGTGAGAGCTTCCCCACAAACGGGGCATAGCAATCACCTGAGTGCAGTGATAGCCGCCCCATAAAAGGCTACGGCCGGGGTGTGCAAGGCATTGACACTAGAGTGCAGTGATAGCCTCCCCATAAAAAGGCTACGGCCGGGGTGTGCGAGGCACTGGCACTAGAATTGGTAGTGAGAGCTTCCCCACAAACGGGGCATAGCAATCACCTGAGTGCAGTGATAGCTTCCCCACAAAAAGGCTACGGCCGGGGTGTGCGAGGCACTGGCACTGGAGACGGTAGTGGTAGCCTCCCCACAAAAGGGCTACGGCCGGGGTGTGCGGATCACAGCGGATACCTCCTCCGCATTGTTTTGGAGTATAGCGGAATCGCTCCACCGCATATTAAAATAAACATAAGGAAATGGTGGAATGTACTTGATTTGTTTTATCTATTATACTACTTAGTGTTGTAATCACTAACGCGGAATTGCCTCCGCAGGTGTGCAGATACGAGATTAGGTGATTGACAACCAGAGCATGGAGCAAAATAAATATGAGGACTCCTTTTTTATTTATATTGAGAAATAAGTGTGGCTGCTGGGAAACGGTCCAAGACTGTGGGATCTTTATATATGTTTTTGTTAAATAAAAATGTTAGTACATATTTGACTTAATTGTGAGTAACACCTGGCCAATTAGGCCCACAATATCATGAAAAATGACGGGTCGTTACAAGAGCAATGGACAAGTGTTTCCCATGGTCCTCCTCATTATTTGAATAGACCAGAATGTCGTCCACAAAAACAATTATAAACTTATCCAAGTATTCGTGGAACACCGTGTTCATAAGTGACATAAAGGCCGCTGGTGCATTTGTCAGACCAAAAGGCATAACCAGAAACTCATAATGTCCATAGCGAGTTCGGAAAGCCGTTTTCTGTATGTCAGATTCCTTCACCCGTAGTTGATGATATCCGGACCGCAAGTCTATTTTTGAGAATATTCCGGCTATTTTCAACTGATCAAATAAATCGTCAATCCTCGGTAAGGGGTACCGATTCTTGACTGTCACTTGATTGAGCTGACGATAGTCAACACACAATCGAAGTGAGCCATCCTTCTTCTTTACAAAAAGAACAGGGGCTCCCCAGGGTGAAGTACTTGGTCGTATGAAGCCTGCCTGCAACAGCTCTTCTAATTGACTCTTTAACTCCTTGAGTTCCGCTGGAGCCATGCGGTATGGTGCTTTAGAAATTGGTGATACTCCCGGTGCTAGGTCAATGACAAACTCCACTGCCCGCTTAGGAGGTAACCCTGGAAGTTCACCTGGAAATACGTCCGGAAATTCTGCTACCACCGGAATCATGGACAACTCTTTGGGTTTGGACTCAGGCTCCTCTAGAGTTGCTGAAAAAATTTTACAACCCTCACCAAACCACTCAGTTGCCTCACTAACCGACACAATACAAGAGGATGGATCATTCCATGACCCTTGGAAAATGACCCCCATCTCACAATTACAAGGTTTAGTCAATACTCTCCTCCCTTTACAGTCGAGAAAAGCCTGGTGTGCAGACAACCAGTCCATTCCCAACAGTACATCAAATCCTATTATCCCATAGACAATGAAATTCCACACATAGGGTTTCCCTTGTATATCCAAGGATAGGTTAGTCACTCCTAACGTTGTGACCTCCCCTTTTCCCGTTGCGGTGGTGACCCTATAAGTCTTAGGTAATGTAGACGTTTGGAGTCCTAAACTCTTAACTAATCGGGATGACAGGAACGAATGCGTACACCCCGAGTCAAATAAAACATCCACACTAACACTTTGAATCAGAATTTTACCTCGAACTGTGTGGTCCTCGTTCTCAGCATCCTCGACTTCGACTGCAAAAAGTTTCGCCTTCCCTTTGTCCACTGGTTTTGCAGGTGCTGGGTAGCGATTAGGAGCTGGTGTCTTCTCCTTTTCAGGTTGCTCCTGTTGTTGCTTCAGGGGCTGACGACACTCGTTTTGCAAGTGTCCCGTCCTTCCGCAATTGTAGCACCGACGGGGCTCCCTGCATAACCCTGAATGCATCTTGTTGCAATTTTTACATAGTCGATACGGAATCTCCTGAAACTTCCTTTTCCGGTTCCCATCGACATTCCGTTGATAGTTCTGCTGCTGGTGTTCTTCAGACCTGTTTTTGCTACTACCCTGGTTGGCATTCTTATGTTGCATAGTAGCCTTCCCCTGTTTCTGTGCACGGACATAGTCGTACACCAACTCATGAGTAGTGGCTGCTTCAATCACTTCGGTTATAGTGCCTCTTGGCGCCGTAGCTACCCTACTCCTCAATTCTGGCTTTAACCCCCAGAAAAATTTGTCTGCTCTGGCCCGGGCAGTTGCCAGACTCCCAGATGCAAATCTCTCCAATTGCAAGAAATTTTGGGCATACTCTCGGACTGAATCATCCTTCTGAGTTAGAGTGGCAAATTCCAGTGCTTTCTTTTGGACAACAGACTCAGGAAAATATTGTCCATTGAAAGCTGTTACAAATTCCGCCCAAGGAATGGACGAAATCTCCCGTTGATGGAACACAGTCTTCTCCATGGACTTCCACCAATAGGATGCTTCCTCCTGAAGCATGCATGTCGCCAACCTCACTTGATGGCGATGAGGCACAGAGAGAGCTCTAAATGCTTTTTCAGTAATGTCCAACCAGCTCTCCGCCTTCATTGGATCAGTCCCTCCAATGAATACCTCAGCTCCGTTCTTCCGGAATTTCTCTACAGTGTATCGATCACTGTCATCCCCATCTGGCAGTACCACTTGTCGGACTACCGGTGGCACCGGGTTTGGAAGTTCTCCTCGCTCGCCCGGGTCAGCTATTCCTACCCGCTCTTGGGCGCTCCCCTGATCCCCATTTGGGACGTTACTAGGACCCGCAGCCGAATTTGGAGCTCCATTCCCCATTACCAATCCCGGTAACCTCTGCACCATGTTCTGAACCACAGAACTGGTATTTTCTGAAGCCTGCGCTAGTCCCTGTATGGCCGTCAAAATTTGGCCTAACACACTCTCAAGGTTTGTGTCCGACTGCGCAGCTTGGCTCGACTTCCTTCGGGTGCCTGCCATCTAAAATTTATTCCGTTATGGTTCATTATTTTTTTTTCAATGATTACTTAGGTTTATTAGGGAGGTCCACTAATTCCCTAATGACATACCCTATTGGAGAAAGATAAATATTGGACTCTTCAACAAAGTACTTGAGTCATAAGATGTGAGCTTTTGGGAAACCTTGCTCTGATGCCACCTGTAACGACCCGCCATTTTTCACGATATTGTGGGCCTAGCTGGCCAGGTGTTACTCACAATTAAGTAAATATGACTAACATTTTTTATTTAACAAAAACATATATAAAGATCCCACAGTCTTGGACCGTTTCCCAGCAGCCACACTTATTTCTCAATTAAATAAAAAAGGAGTCCTCATATTTATTTTGCTCCATACTCTGGATGTCAATCTCCTAATCTCGTATTTGCATACCTGCGGAGGAAATTCCGCGTTAGTGATTACAACACTAAGTAGTATAATAGATAAAACAAGACAAGTACATTCCACTATTTCCTTATGTTTATTTTAATATGCGGTGGAGCGATTCCGCTATACTCCAAAACAATGCGGAGGAGGTATCCGCTGTGATCCGCACACCCCGGCCGTAGCCTTTTTTGTGGGGAGGCTACCACTACCGTCTCCAGTGCCAGTGCCTCGCACACCCTGGCCGTAGCCTTTTTGTGGGGTAGCTATCACTGCACTCGGGTGATTGCTATGCCCGTTTGTGGGGAAGCTCTCACTACCAATTCTAGTGCCAGTGCCTCGCACACCCCGGCCGTAGCCTTTTTATGGGAAGGCTACACTGCACTCCAGTGCCAATGCCTTGCACACCCCGGCCGTAGCCTTTTGTAGGGCGACTATCACTGCACTCAGGTGATTGCTATGCCCCGTTTGTGGGGAAGCTCTCACTACCAATTCTAGTGCCAGTGCCTCACACACCCCGGCTGTAGCCTTTTTATGGGGAGGCTATCACTGCACTCCAGTGCCAGTGCCTCACACACCCCGGCCGTAGCCTTTTTATGGGGCGGCTATCACTGCACTCCAGTGCGATGGAGGAATCGCTGTGCCTCACTCACCCCGGCCGTAGCCTTTTTATGGGGTGGCTATCACTACTCCAAAACAATGTCGATGCATTACAAAATTCACGTACATAACACGACCCAGTGTCGGACTGAGTCAATTCATTGACCCCGGTAGCACTCGGTGCATGGTAGTCGAATCTGGGCTCAGGCCGACCTAGGCTACCAACAAGGAAAGTATGATGTTCTATCTATTATACGTACCTGATTTGTGATTACGTCTGACTATGACCGTGAACCCTAATACAGTAATGGGGAGGTCGCCTGGGACGGAGATGAGGGATGAAATACTCCCTCCTCCTGCATATATATACACTTCAACCATTCCCTCCATTAAATTCTCATACCCCATCATCCATTGGTATTTCCTAGGTTCAACGACCCCTTCATTAAATTCTCACACCCCATCATCCATTGGTATTTCCTAAGTTCAACGACCCCTTCATTTAATTCTCGCACCCCATCATCCATTGGTATTTCCTAGGTTCAACGACCCCTTCTCCTTTTATAAAGAATAAATGACGGCTAGGGTTTGTGGAAGCACCCTTTCACCATAATTCCTTTAACCGCGTAATTGGGTAATTAACACGGTTCACTTAACCTTTTCACTCAACCTCTTAAATGGTATGGTTCACTTTACTAGTTTAAACGGTTAAATGGTATGGTTTACTTAACCGGGTAAAAATACTTAACCGGTTAACTAATACTTTCCACTTGACCGGGTAATTAATAATTAACCGGGTAGCGGGTAAATAATTTAAACAAATTCATGGATACCAACGTTCCATCCCACCGTGTCAAATATATATATATATATATATATATATATATATTTTCCGGGTCTTTACAAGCTAGGCCTACAATGTTGTGACAAATGGCTGGGTCGTTACATTTGCTTAATTATGAGTAACACCTGGCCAGCTAGGCCCACAATGTTGTGAAAAATGGCGGGTCGTTACAGGTGGTATCAGAGCCTGGTTTCCCAAAAGCTCACATCTTATGACTCAAGTACCTTGTTGAAGAGTCCAATATTTATCTTTCTCCAATGGGGTATGTCATTAGGGAATTAGTGGACTCACTAACAAACCTAAGTAATCATTGGAAAAAACAATTTTTTTGAACATAACGGAATAAAATTTAGATGGCAAGCCACCCGAAGGAAGTCTATGCCAAGCTGCACAGTCGGACACGAACATGGAGAGTGTGTTAGGCCAAATTTTGACGGCCATACAGGGACTAGCGCAGGCTTCAGATAATACCAGTTCTGTGATTCAGAACATAGCACAGCGATTACCGGGATTGGTAACAGGGAATGGAGCTCCAAATTCGGCTGCGGGTCCTAGTAACGTCCCAAATGGGGATTAGGGGAGCGCCCAAGAGCGGGTAGGAATAGCTGACCCGGGCGAGCAAGGGGAACTTCCAAACCGAGTGCCACCGGTAGTCCGACAAGTGGTACTGCCACTTGGGGATGACAGTGATCGATACACTGTAGAAAAATTTCGGAAGAACGGAGCTGAGGTGTTCATTGGTGGGACTGATCCAATGAAAGCGGAGAGCTGGTTGGACATTACTGAGAAAGCATTTAGAGCTCTCTCTGTGCCTCATCGCCATCAAGTGAGGTTGGCAACATGCATGCTTCAGGAGGAAGCATCCTATTGGTGGAAGTCCATGGAGCAGACTGCGTTCCATCAACGGGAGATTTCATCCATTCCTTGGGCGGAATTTGTAACAGCTTTCAATGGACAATATTTTCCTGAGTCTGTTGTCCAGAAGAAAGCACTGGAATTTGCCACTCTAACTCAGAAGGATGATTCAGTCCGAGACTATGCAAAAAATTTCTTTCAATTGGAGAGATTTGCAGCTGGGAGTCTGGCAATTGCCCGGGCCAGAGCAGACAAATTTTTCTGGGGGTTGAAGCTCCGAACTGAAGAGTAGGGTTGCTACAGAGCCTAAGAGGCACTATAACTGAAGTGATTGAAGCAGCCACTACTCATGAGTTGGTTGTAAAGTTTTTTCGGCAACTCTAGAAGAGTCTGAGTCCAAACGCAAAGAGTTGTTCCATGATTTTGGTGGTAGCAGAATTTTCAAACGTATTTCCAGGTGAACTTCCAGGGTTACCTCCTAAGCGGGCAGTGGAGTTTGTCATTGACCTAGCACCTGGAGTATCACCAATTTCTAAAGCACCATACCGCATGGCTCCAGCGGAACTTAAGGAGTTAAAGAGTCAATTAGAAGAGTTATTGCAGGCAAGCTTCATCCGACCAAGTACTTCACCCTGGGGAGCCCCTGTTCTTTTCATAAAGAAGAAGGATGGCTCACTTCGATTGTGTATTGACTATCGCCAGCTCAATCAAGTGACAGTCAAGAATCGGTACCCCTTACCAAGGATTGATGATTTATTTGATCAGTTGAAAACAGCCGGAATATTCTCAAAAATAGACTTGCGGTCCGGATATCATCAACTGCGGGTGAAGGAATCTGACATACAGAAAACAGCTTTCCGAACTCGATATGGGCATTATGAGTTTCTGGTTATGCCTTTTGGTCTGACAAATGCACCAGCGGCCTTTATGTCACTTATGAACACGGTGTTCCACGAATACTTGGATAAGTTTATTATTGTGTTTGTGGATGACATTCTGGTCTATTCAAATAATGACGGAGGACCATGGGAAACACTTGTCCATTGCTCTTCAAGTTCTGAGGGAGAATCAATTGTTCGCCAAGTTATCAAAGTGTGACTTCTGGCTGAAGGAGGTGAATTTCCTCGGACATGTTGTCTCAAAGGCGGGGGTCGCAGTGGATCCATCAAAAGTGAGAGCAGTTACTGATTGGCCACAACCCAAGTCAGTCATAGATATCCGAAGTTTCCTTGGACTAGCAGGTTACTATCGGAAGTTCATTAAAGATTTCTCCTTGGTGGCATCGCCAATGACTAAGCTTACACGCAAGGGAGTCAAGTTCGAATGGAGTAACAAGTGTGAGGAGAGTTTCGAATCTTTGAAGAAGAGTTTAACTACTGCACCAGTTTTGACTATACCAAAGTGGCAATGAAGGATTCGTGGTCTTCAGTGATGCATCTCTAGTGGGGTTAGGATGTGTCCTTATGCAAGATGGTAAGGTGGTGGCTTATGCCTCTCGCCAATTGAAGATTCACGAGCAAAATTATGCAACCCATGACTTGGAACTGGCAGCAGTTGTGTTTGCTCTGAAAATTTGGAGACATTATTTGTACGGAGCTCAGTTCGAGGTTTTCACCGACCACCAAAGTTTGAAGTATATCTTCACCCAGAATGACCTCAACCTTCGACAGAGGCAGTGGATAGAATACTTGAAGGACTATGATTTCCAAATTTTATACCATCCGGGAAAAGCGAACGTTGTAGCCGACGCGTTGAGTCGGAAGGGCAAGGTGGACAAGGGTCAACAGCTAGCTAGACTTTGGGCTATGTCAACTGAGGTGGTAGCTATTAACCCGGTGGAACGAATGACAGGACTACTGGCGAACCTGGTTATCTCTAATGAATTGGTGGACCGAGTTAAGCTTAACACAAATGGAAGATGAGAAGCTGAATGAAATGTTGGACAAAACTCCCAACATTGTAGCAGATTCCAACAGTGTAATCAGATTTAGAGGGAGGTTGTGTGTACCCAACAATGATGCATTAAAGCGAGATATCCTGGAGGAAGCTCATCGTTCAAGGTTCTCAATACACCCTGGTGTTACAAAGATGTACCAGGACTTAAAACGAACCTACTGGTGGATTGGGATGAAGAGGGATGTGGTGGATTTTGTTTCCAAGTGTCAGACGTGCCAATTGATCAAAGCCCAACATCAACTACCCGGTGGATTATTACAACCTTTAGAGATACCTACCTGGAAATGGGAGCGTGTCACATGTGATTTTATTACTAAACTCCCAAGGACTTTGAAGAGACATGACTCTATATGGGTAGTTGTGGATCGTTTGACTAAGGCAGCTCACTTTATCCCCACAAAATCAACAAGGACGGCAGAATACTTAGCAGAACTGTACATAAATAACATTGTCAGGCTGCATGGAATTCCAAAGGAGATAGTCTCTGACAGAGATCCCCTATTCACGTCACATTTTTGGGAAGTTTTCCAAAAAGCTATGGGGACCCAAATCAAGTTAAGTACAGCATATCACCCCCAAACTGATGGTCAGAGTGAGAGGACCAATCAAACCTTGGAGGATTTGTTGAGAGCTTGCATCCTCGACTGGGGAGGAGATTGGGAGAAACACTTAGCCTTGGCTGAATTCACCTATAATAACTCTTACCAAGCCAGTATAGGAATGGCACCGTTTGAAGCTTTATATCGGTAGGCCTTGTCGATCTCCATCGTGCTGGTTGGAGTCTACAGAGGTGGTTATAGTCGGGCCAGAGATGGTGAGAGAAGCAGCCGAAAAAGTGCAACTCATCCAGCAAAGGCTTAAGGCAGCTCAGGATCGACAGAAAAGTTATGCTGACACTCGAAGGAAGGACTTAGAATTCCAAGTTGGGGAGTTCGTCTACCTTAAGACCTCACCTAAAATGGGAGTGATCAGATTTAGAACATCTGGGAAGTTGAAGCCAAGATTCATAGGACCATTTCCAATTTTGGATCGAATCGGAAGTTGTGCATATAGATTAGCATTACCACCAAGCCTGGATGGTGTACACAATGTCTTTCATGTGTCAATGCTAAAGAAATATGTACGAGATGAGAATCACATTATCACAAATTTTGCAGATTTAGAGCTACAATCGGATTTAACCTACGAGGAAAAACCGATTCGCATCTTGGCAAGGGAAACAAAGACACTCCGTAACAAGGAGATCCCTTTGGTAAAGGTATTATTGAGAAATCAGGGATCAGAAGAAGCTACATGGGAGACTGAACAGGAAATGGCCAGAAAATATCCTAGCCTATTTGTAGCATAATGTAGCATAAAATCCGTGTAATTGTTGAAACATGAACTTATACCGGAGATGTACATAATCATCAATATCCTATTTATGCTATGAGATTTCCCAGTAGCCACACTTATTTCTCAATAATAATAAAAAAAGAAGTCCTCATATTTATTTTTACTCCATGCTCCGGTTGTCAATCACCTAATTTCGTATCTACACACCTGCGGAGGCAATTCCGCGTTAGTGATTACAACACTAAGTAGTATAATAGATAAAACAAATCAAGAACATTCCACCATTTCCTTATGTTTATTTTTAATATGCGGTGGAGCGATTCTGGTATACTCCAAAACAATGCAGAGGAGGTATCCGATGTGATCCGCACACCCCGGCCGTAGCTCTTTTTTGGGGAGGCTACCACAACCGTCTCTAGTGCCAGTGTCTAGCACAGCCCGGCCGTAGCCTTTTATGGGGAAGCTATCACTGCACTCAGGTGATTGCTACGCCCCGTTTGTGGGGAAGCTCTCACTCCAATTATAGTGCCAGTGCCTCACACACCCCAGCCGTAGCCTTTTTATGGGGAGGCTATCACTGCACTCAGGTGAATGCTACACCCCGTTTGTGGGGAAGCTCTCACTGCCAATTTTAGTACCAGTGCCTCATACACCCCGGCCGTAGCCTTTTTATACGGATGCTATCACTGCACTCCAGTGCGATGGAGAAATCGCTGTGCCTCGCTCACCCCGGCCTACATGCAACTACATGACTAATATACTATCTATTTTAAATGATGTAATTAGTTCATGTTAGTCTTCATTTCTTATTAAATTTTCAGCAATTCTAATGATAATTAATTATTAATTATCCTCATCCAAATCCCCATTATCTAATTGATAATTTAATTATTAACATGTCCCATACTTACCTAGTTGCCATTTTACTTTAACAATTCATTTAACAACCCCAAAGCTCCCAGCTTTATTGTAGTCAACCACCGAAAGCCGGTATTTTCACCATGCATGGCGACCAACCAGTAATGTGGCGGCCTCTATTTGCTGCTATGGCGTCTCCAACTTGGCCACCACATGGCAACCCTCAACCAGTCCTTGGCGACCCTCTTCCGGCTACCCAATCAGCAACCCCGACCTGACCATGGTGACTCCATGTCGGTCACATAATCAGCCCATGACCCATGGCAGCGTCTCCCTAGTTGGCCACATAACAGTACCCGACCAGACCCATGGCGACTACTCCAGTCAGCCACATAAACAGCACCCGACCAACATGTCTTCTTTCCTTGCACCCAATTTCAGACCCCATCTTCTATCTACCCCACTGATCCTATTGAAAAAACCGCAAAGATCCAATCTTTATCTACTGCTATCTCATTAAACTCGGACTACACCCTACATGGGGACCTTAATTTCACCATTCATGGTGGTCGACTGTCACAGGGGTCGACTTTGGGTTTAAATTTTTCGCCCTAACTGCCTCTGTGCGGCGTGTTTCCCTCCTTGGAAACACCAGCCAACACCACCTCCGCACCCACCAATGTGCTGTGGTGCACAGCGGCCTCGGACCACACACTTGCGAATACCGCACGAACCCAGTCCCGGTACCGTGCCCAGCTACCAGCAAATCCGGTACCCTCACCACCTGGTCCGGTTGGATCATCACCACTCCTGCAAGGCCAGTCAAGTCCCCCGTGCACTCTCGAGTCACCTGCATTGCCGACAGATGCTTCTCCCTGACAGTGCTGCACTTGACCCCGGAAGATCCTCTCTGCCCACGAACAAAACATGCACCCGCTTCATTCGCGATCAGTATACCTTCCAGCTGTGGAAACACTCCCACACCAGCAGAACGCATGAAAGGATTCCCGAGTATCAGATCAAAATCATCGAGTTCGATGACCATCAAATCAACTCGCCCTTCATACTCCCCCAAGCAAATTCCGACATTTCTGGCTATACCTTGCACCTGTCTCGCCTGTGAGTTCACCGCCTTCACCTTGCTGGTCACGATCCCAGTCTTCAACCCTAGTTCCAACGCCATCCCATTGGAAACAAAGTTGTGCGTAGCACCAGTGTCTACTAAGGCTGAAACTGCTCTCCCGTTCACTACACATGGAACGTATATCAGGCCAGCTCCTTCCGAAGCTGAGCGTTCAGCTCGCAACACCCCGAGTATCTGAAGGGTAGATGCTCGGGCAAGAGGCTCCTCCCCTTGGTCCTGGTCTGCATCCGCTACCAAGGCATTCACCTTGCCTCGGTTCGGACACTGCTTTGCCCGATGCGGACCCCCACACAGAAAGCACCCGGATGCTGGAACACCCGGCCCACGATCCCTGCTGCCCGACGCAATGTCTGGCCCCCTCTTTGGCCGGAATGGCCTTCTGCCCTCCCGTTGGCTGCCTCGGCCGCCCATGATCATCTTGCCCTGGGTATCCTCCTTGACACCCGTCTGCGGCTGCAAGTCCACCAAGGCGTCGGCTGCCACCAAAGCTGCAGGCAAATCCTGGACTTTCTGCTGCCTCAACTCCACCTGAGCCCAAGGCTGCAAACCAGAGATAAAGTTAAATAACTTATCTTCCTCCGACATGTTTCTGATGTCGAGGAGACACGAGCTAAACTCCATGACATACTCCCTCACTGTTCCGGACTGTCTCAACTGCTTGAGTCGGTCCCTTGCCACCCAGGTAGTGTTAGATGGCAAGAACTGCTCCCGAAGCTCCTCTTTTAAGGAATTCCAGGTCTCCGTTCGGGGTCGACCAGCACTCCGATCCTCCTCGGTGCGAGTACGATACCACCATTTGGCATCCCCTGATAGATACATGCTGGCCAAAGAAACCTGGCGCTCTTCAGGTATGTTCGCAGCAACGAAGTACTCTTCCATGTCCCAGATGAAGTTCCCTAGGTCCTTGGCTGACCTAGCTCCCTCGAACTTCTTTGGCTCCGGCACCTTGAGCCTTCCTGGAACCGAGCTTTCTTCGGCTGCACGGTCAACCAAACCTGGTTGAGGATATCTGGCGACAACCTGCTTTAACAGAACAACGTCAGTGTGTAAAGCCTCTATGATATCCCGGAACTCCTCCAACAGTCCCGCCGTTGCTTCATCCTTGCTACGGCTGGTCCCGGGTATGTCGCTCACCCGAGAACTCAAGTCCTTCATCCCTTCTGTTAAGGACTGTAGCTGCTCGAAGATGGTTCGCCCATCGTCACTACTGGTAGGTCCTCCCACCAGCACTTCCAGCCGCGTCACACGCTCCTGTGTGTCCATCTCTTGGTACCTACTTACTGGCAAAGTGTGGAGACTTTCCTCTGAAAGTAGAGACGTGCTTCACAAGACCTTCGGCTCCTACCGAACTCCGAGCTCTGATACCTCTGTCACAGGGGTCAACTTAGGGTTTAAATTTTTCGCCCTAACTGCCTCCGTGCGGCGTGTTTCCCTCCCTGGAAACACCAGCCAACACCACCTCCGCACCCACCAATGTGCTGTGGTGCACAGCGGCCTCGGACCACACACTTGCGAATACCGCACGAACCCAGTCCCGGTACCGCGCCCAGCTACAAGCGCCACTAGTACCGGTATCAGGCTACCAGCGATTGTACCGAACACACACCAATCACCAAGCTGCAGTGACTACGCGTCCCACGTACCGATCACCCATCTCGGTACCAATAGACCTCGGAATCACAGGTCTAACCCCGGTGGCCAAACACGACGCATACACCACAAGAATTACAGGAACTCGACCCAACCTCTATTCCACTAGTATGAATACAGGATATACAAGTGTCTACACCCTAGACTACTTGCCGGTCGTGGACATGCAAACCCCACGACCGTGCCTCTCGACCCTCACTCGACAGGACTTCACCCAACCCTCGGCTCACCGCGCAGGGTTGCCGAACAACTGGTATGTGAGCCTTGACCCTAAAGGCGGACGTCGACTACCCCGGTAGTCCCCCTTGAAGTTCCAGACCGCCCCTCGGCCTGACTGCAGTAACCCCAAGGCATCCCCTTGCCCGGCCAAGTTTCTCTCCTCCACCAAGATCACTCACACACACTTCACATGTTGTTCTCCTCTTGTCTGATCTCTACATAAGGATGGCACCTCCTTATATAGACATCCCGGCCTTAGTGTGACACCTCATCAGCTTGCATCCTCACCATCGAAGTCTTGATCAACGGCTCCCATCCTCCAAGCCTTGTCATCGACCCCCTTGGTGTTCCAGCAGAATTACCAGAAAGACCCACCCTTGGGTGTGGCGCAAATGCCTCATCAACTTCCTGGATGTGGCACGGTCGCCTGGCTCGACCCAGCGACCCCAATACCGAACCCTGGTCCGTCTGTTCCACAGCACCCATGCGCGTGCACGATAACCCCTACCGCAGCTTGGCTCGGTCACCCGCACACCTGCGCACCCGTGACTACCGCATGTCGCACGGTAGTACCCGGCCCTGGCGCCCAGCACGCTCGGTCAGTGGTGCTCGGTCACTAGCACCCTACGCATCCGGAACCCGCAACTTCTATCCGCACATGATGCTCGGTAGAACGTCCCGGCTGCGCCTGACCTGTCACGCACCTGGAACCCGCACCACGCTCGGCACACGGTAGCGGTGCTCGGTACTCGTTACCGATCATGTCCGCTACCCAACTGCTATCGGTACTGCCCGATATCTCGCCCGGTACAGCAACTCGCCCGATAGACCCCATGCACCACGATGCACTTCACACTAACACGGAAATATGCTCGGTAGATTGTTCACCACTCGGATAGCACCCTACCCGACTTGGACGCGGGAATGCTAGGAACAACCGCCAAACCCTAGCTCTCGTCCGTCCCACGAGCTAAACCCCGTAACAGCGACCATGTCCTGCCCCATCAAGGTGACGACCAGCACCACCCCAAGTGACGACCAGTCTGCCCTTTCCATGGCGGATCCACGTCTAGCCAACAACACCACCCATGGCAACACCAACCTAGTCTCCCTTCACGTTCCTGATTTACATCCCTCCCCGACGGTCTGACTCGGCCACCCAAGGCGACTCCGTCCGGCCAGCCGCACCGCTGGGAGCACTCCCTACTTCCAGCACGTCAACCCAACTCACAAGGATGGAAAATGGTGTTGTTGCTGCTGCAAAAACAGCAAGACGTCCTCCTGGTTTTCTTCTTCCCTTGTTGATTTCTCATTTGATTCTTATGTTTATCATGTTTATGATTTATGCAACATGTGTATGCATGCAATAGAAGAAAAAGAAAGGAAAAGAAATTACCCGAGCGAAGGAGGAAAAACCAGCGTCTGTCCAAGGAGGAAAAAGATGTAGATGACGCCCTCCCCTTCTCCTTTTATAAAGAATAAGATGACGGCTAGGGTATGTGGAAGCACCCTTTCACCGTAATTCCTTTAACCGGGTAATTGGGTAATCAACACGGTTCACTTAACCATTTCACTTAACCTCTTAAATGGGTACATGGTTTGGTTCACTTAAATGGTTAAATGGATAAGTAATGTGGTCGACTCGACCGATTCAACTAGAATCGTCCGGTTAGAAATTACTTTTCAATTAACCGGGTAATTCATACTTAACCAGCTAACGAATTTTTTTCCCACGTTCGATCCCACCGCGTCGAACGTTATTTTTCTATTATTGTTATATATATATATATATATATATATATATTTCTGGGTCTTTACATTTTCTAATCTCAGAACGAGCTGGGAGATGACTTTTACTAATCTCAAAATGACCTGAGAGATAATTACTAAAAGACTTGTGAAACTATAATAAAAAAACTGGTGAAATCATAATAGGGATTTTATTGACTTGTTTCATTTAATTATACGGCTTAGTGGTTTTATCACTAACGTGAAATTGCCTCCCCAGGTGAACAACATTGAACTAAAGAATAGAAGTGTGGTTAGTGGTTCTTTTACCAACCTAGGTATGGTGAATCGATAATAAAGTTGGATTTCCTTATTATTCTCTTGTGTTATACGTATGGCTATGGGAAACGGTCCGAGAGTGTGGGACGATTATTTTATATTTTAGAGAACATGATTTATTGTTATGATTCATATTATATGTTGCGAGACATATTTGCTATATTTCAATTCATGTTCTGGAATGTTACATCTACATTACTTATATTTTGAAGTAACACCCGGTCCGGTTCGGGTGGGTCGTTACAACAGCATCCTATTTTGACTCATCATATGCCTATATAGTTTCAAACTATCCCACACTGCATAAAATCAATTATCCTAAAGCCCTCTACATTTTATGTATAATTCTTGGCCCTAAGCATAGAGGTTGAGTACTCTTAGGCAGGCCCCTTCAGTACCCTTTGAATCCACAGTAGACATGCGCCGCATTATAGTATACGAATCTTCCACACTTTTCTAGGTTTGAGGAACTCAAAATGTAGAGGGAATGACCTCGCTCACCAATATACAACCTACTTTATCTGGCACATGCACCACTTGCAATACATGTGAATCGACTTTCCCATTGTCTCACATCTCACTAGAAAACTAAGAAAACTATATATATATATATATATATATATATATATATGTCCAAGTAGGGATTTTAATATAATAAGCCTGAAGACATCATGATCTGGATTAGAGTTTTCTAAAATGAACTCGAGGGATCTCATCCTTGAGGGTTATTAACTTGGAAATTCGTATGATTAAATGACTCATATGAAGTGCGATACTATAAATCCACTACTTGACACGCCCGCTTACCTGTCAAATCAAATCACAATAGAGTGAGAGATTAAATAAGAAGCGAATCCTAAACAAATATAGTAGAAGCTCCAATCGTGTTGACATGCCAAGGCAGCGAGCATGTACTCTGTATGTACACATAAAATTTAAAAGCTAACGCCCACTATCTGAATGATGCATTCAAACATCGTAAAGAATACACTCATATAAATGCAATCACATCAATCCACATCATGTGTCTCTAAATTACATTGCAGTTAATTAAAATATCAATTCATATTTAATTTACCCAATTAGATCATTAGCATTTATTTCATATCATTCAAATCATACAAATTCATTTTATTCACAATTAAAATATTTTACACATTGATCAATTTAATCCTACCATACTGTGCTAATAATTATTAATTTTAATTAATTTGGTTGAAGGTAATTACACCTCGCCTCGTCGGTTATCGGCGATGATTAGGGCTTGTTTCATGTTTCGGGACTCGAATTCCGCACTCAATGGAGTCTGACCTTCAATCGGGTTTGACGAGATGAATTTGGAGAAAATCTGTCAAATTCCTGCAATCCAATTTTCTGCTATTTTTTAGGCAGCTTGGTGGCAATTTTTCCGGTGAGGTAGTCGAGGCTATGGGTTGCCACTGGTTCAGCAAGGACGACATGACAGCTGTGAGGGTAAGGGCAAGGTGGCTGCGATGGCAGCAGCAATGGTCGCCGGCGGTGGCTGATGGCTGGTTGGGTACCCAATTGGCCTTGTGCCAGTCCTGATGGCGACTCACGGTCGTGTTGTCTAGGTTGAAGGGGCTGCAATGGCGGAGAAGCGCCACATCAGGACGGTGATTGGAGAGAAGGCGAGGAAACTTCGTGGTGAAGGATTGGGAGGCAATCCTGTAATTAAAAGTTGAATTGAGTCCGACTTGACTAAAAAATAAATATCTAATTCCTAATAAATTCTAAAATCAATCTATAAAACTATAGAAAAATATCATAAAATATAATATACTAAATAACATCAAAATGACATGTTCCATAAGTAATAAACGACCCAAACTACTATCTAACGTGTCCAAATTTGTTATTCGGTCTAAAAATAATTTTACGATCAAATACATAAAAAAATAACTGCATATTATCATATATTATGATAAGCAATTCTTATCATTTTTTTACACTTGACCCTCATCTCTCATCATGCATGACTGGCCTCAGCTCAACACACGTGTCATAAAAATGACTCAAATCGAATTGACAGCTGAATCGACTGGTTACGCACTCAAGTCATGGGGTTCAACTCAAAGCTTGATATTTTATTTAAAGAATAATATTTTTTGGTCTTGTCTTAAATTTCCTGATACAAATTTAATTCTAATAAAATGATAACAATTTTAAGTGAAAGCATGCATGATTAAATTGTCTTTTATGTACAATTATGTTAATGTTGGGAGATTTTAATTATAAATTAAGTCGTTGAATAAATTATACGCAAGAAAAGCATCATTAAATATGAATCAAGCTAGTTTGGGCTCAACTCAAACTCGAACTACAAATCGAGTGAGCTGAGTTTGAGTTAAGTTGTAACGACCCACCATGTTTCACGATATTGTGGGCTTTGCTGGCCAGGTGTTACTCAAAATTTAACAAAACCAACCCTATAACGACCAGTCATAACCGGACTGGGTGTCACTTTAAAGGTTACATGAACAATATGAAAACAAATAAGTCTAACATTTCTAACACAAAAGAACTTATGTTTCAAATAATAATGTATGAAATAATCATCCCACCCATAGCCACATTTATAACACAAGAAAAGTAAAAAAAAGAAATCCGCTTATTATCTGTTCACCATCTGAGTTGGTAGAAGAGCCACCTAGTCGTCTCTTAATCTTTATTTCCAGGTTGC
>JAURVB010001922.1:0-12937 GCA_033002965.1 Piper betle
AATTAGACTACGTCAGATTTGTGAACACCTCTTCGAATTCTTGTATCTCCACTTCTATATAAAGGGGTTGTCATTTGTTGTTGATCATATCTCAACTCTTGGTTCAGGAGTGTAGTAGAAGAAGTAGTTTTAGTTTTTGTAATTTCTTTCTCTTTCATAATAAAAAGTAGTTTCTTTTTTATATTGTTTTCTATTTTTGTTATGGAATAGTCTTTTATTTCATTCTAGAGAAGAATGGAACCTAGCATGTATTTAATTGAATTCATTTCAACCTCTTACTCTTTTATTTGATCGGATTGTTTGAATTATCATGTTCTAAATGCTAAGAGTAGATTGATCACCTATTTCTTAGATCATGAGGTTTAATTAGATTTCGGGAGAAATTAATTAGATTAGTCATTGGTAATTCATCATACAACGAGTCTTTTGACTTGTTTGTCGTTGTGGTCGGAAGATACATAACACCGTATGCGATTGTATAGGCAATTCTTAATGCATTATTTAGTTGATTAATCAATTATCACCGGGAGGTAGAAATGGAGGCAAAATAATAGAAGCATGAAGGAGCGGGAGCCACCATGTCATATAATTATCTTAGATCGATAATCTGAGGGAATAAAAGATAAGAGTAAGATATGATGAAGATTAAATTGATGTTAAGGGAAATTCGACTCTAGAACGAGTTTTATAATTTTAACGTTGCTTTTAATTTAAGGTTATTACGTAGATTTAGTTAAGTTAGTTATTTTTGTTTTGCTCCTCATTTTATTTTCTTTAATTAATTTAAGCAAATTCATCTCCCTGTCGGACGATACTCGATTTATCATTATATTACTTGTTTCGACCATGTATACTTTCACGTCATTGAAAATATTCGAACAGCGTGTCATCGCGCCTAAGCGGCAAGTTCCTACTCTGTACCTACACATCAAAACTAAATACTAATGCCCACTAAATAAATGATGCAGTAAACTCAATGAACATCACACACAATACGAATAACATTCATCAACAGTCACATAATCATAAGTATGAAAGAATTTCTAACTCCTATTCATACCAATCCTATCGTATTTTTCTAAGTTACGTCGTAATCACTTATCATGCTTTCATTAGATCACTTACTCTTCATTCACACTTAATCTCATCATGCAACTCATCGTTTCATCTATAATTAAGCATTAATCACGTCATTAAACCAACCCTAGCATGTTGTGCTAACAATCATCAAGTTTAAATTATAAATTCGGAGGTAATTATACCTCACGTCATCGGGAATTGGCGACAGCTAGGGTTTCCGTCGCGAATCTCGGAGCTCGAATTTGGCGGTCCTCGGTATCCGACGTTCGATCGGGATCGACTAGATGAGCTCCGCGGAAGATCCAGTAAATTCCAGCGAATCCGGTTTTCCGGCAAGTTCTAGCAGTTTTCTGGCGGCTTTAGTGGTTTTCCGGCACCTCTCTAGCGGTTTTTTGGCAATAGTCGCCAACGGCATCTAGTGGCCGGAAAGTGGTCGTGTTGGGTACCCTTAGAACCGGCTCAGCGAGCCCGACTCATCTACGAGGTCGACGCAGCCAACAGAGGTGACGGCTCGCCGGAAAATGCATAAAACCAAGCCGGCGGTGATGGTGGCTAGATCCAGCCGGCCACAGCGGCGATGGCCTCCGTTCCGGTCGGGGAAGGTCGCTGGAGGGCTGAGGTTGCTGAGGCGACCGGCCGATCATGGCGGTGCTGGCTGCTGCCAGCGGAATCGGCGATAGAAGGGCAACGCGGGCACGGCGTCGCGGCGTGGCTTCTTGGCTGTCGCGGTGGCCCGATCGTGGTCGGACTTGGTCGGGGCAGCACGGCGACGTCATCGCGGGGCTAGGCGGCGACGATTGGTAGCTGGGCGGCGGCGGTAACGCGCACAAGGGCTGCGTCGGGCAAGGGTTTGGGGAAGAAAAGAAGGGCGCGGGGGTGTGTGGTGGCAAAGTCGTAAATATTACTTGACTCGTCTCCGACTCAAGTCAAAAATAATATTTATGTCGTAAAAAAGTTCCAAAAAAGTTTGGGAAAAATCCCATAAAATCAAACAACACCAAGAAAATCATAATGATATGCTCTAGAACTATCAACCCACCCAAAATGCTTGTAACGCGTCCTAACGCGCTAAACGGCCTAAAACTAATTCTACGATCCATTATATATCATAATAAAAAAAATGAACCGCATACTCTCATATATTCTGAGAACTCATTCTTTTCTGCTGTGTTCATGACGTTATCATCATATACTTGGGTACACATGACCCTCATGGCTCATACACGAGACCGGCGTCGGCTCAGTACACGTGTTCTGAAATGACTTGACTCGAAAATAACGGTCGAATAGACCAGTTTTGAATATAAAACCCTGACTCGAATCATGGGTTTTACAGACAATTTGCTACTTCGTCGCAGAAATATGGAGTCACACATCGAATCCTCACAGCCTATCATCCCCATACTAGTGGCCAAGTTGAAGTTTCGGATCAAGTGGTCAAAAGAATTTTGGAAAAGACCATTTGTCCGTCTAGGAAAGATTGGTTGCCACACCTAGATGATGCCTCATGGGCTTGTAGAATGGCATATAAGACCCACCTTGACATGTCACCTTACGCGTTGGTGTTTGCGAAAGCTTGCCATCTCTCGGTCAACTTAGAGCATAATGCATTTTTGGCAATCAAAAACCTTAATTTTGACATGAATGCATGTGGAGAGAAAATGCTCTTGCAATTAAATGAAATGGATGGATTCAGATTGGAGGCTTATGAGAATGCCAAACATAATAAGGAGAAGACAAAGCGGTGGCATGATCAACACATTTTTTGTCATACATTCAAGCTGGGACAACAGGTATTACTTTATAATTCCTAGGTAAGCTTAAATTAAGATGGTCTAGTCCATTCGTTATTAGCTAAGTTTTCCGACATGGTGTAGTGGAGATCTTCAAAGCTGGAGAAGATATGCCTTTTAAGGTTAATGGGCAGTGGTTAAAACATCATTTTGGAGGTGTTGTTGATTGACAAATATCTTCTCCTTCCAATTATCTTCTGCATAGTTACCTTGAATGGCTAGCTAAAGACGTTAAAGTTAACTGTTTTTTGGAGGCCACCAAAATTAGGTGTAGTTCATTTGACTTTTTTTTATTTAGTTTGAGTTTAGTGGTTTGTTTCTGTTTTCTTTAGTCTATGTCTACCTTTAGGCGTTAATGATATTTAAGGTCTTAGATGTATTTCTTCCCTTAAAAAAACAAAAAACTAAAAAAAATAAACAAATACTGCACCAAGGCCCGAAAGTTTGTTGCGCCCCTGCCCACACGTCAATGCAGCCTTTAGTAAATTTCCAGTGACCTTGTTGTCAGCCCTGGCGCGCGCACAACTTAAGGTGTCATGCATGCCCTTCTTTCTTCATTTTCTTTTCTTACGGGAGGGGAGGGGGTGTTGGACTTTATTAGATTTCATATCAAATCATCGAGTAAATAAACTAGATAGCGGAAGCGTACCCAAAGCCATAAGAGAAACTAGAGTCTTGACCACCTTAGGTTTTGGTCTTCTAAATCTATGAAGAGTTTTCCAAAACCTGAATTCTGGACAATGAGATACCAGAACAAAAACTGCTTATTGATTCAAGGACCATAACCTCCTCATTTATAGCTATAGTTTCATAAATTCATTTTCACCCATCACGAAAAGAGAAATATGAAAAGGTATCTACAAATTGAATTCCACACTTTTCACATTGAATTCCACACCTTAATTTATGGCCCATAACCTTTCACTTTAGTAGATCAATTTAAGTTAGGCCAACCTTATATAATAACATATGACACAATTCCTGATTCACGTATTTATTTATGTCCAACATCCAACAATCTCCCACTTGGACTTAATATATACACGAAGATAATTGTATAACCTTATGAGCTCCAAAACATATGCCATTATTCCAAAATAACAATCTCGTCCATTAATCAATGTCAATATAAGATCAAGGCAATTTTCGTTACATTTATCGTAACTAAACCCATCCACGATCACATACATTAACATAATTAAATGACATAGATCAAGTATGGATGTGTAGCATGAAAATTACATGTAATTTGATCTAACATGCCTATTTTCAACTGGTCCAGCCTTATGAGATCACAAAAAATACCAAAAATGCCAAAATAGAGTGAACCTTAAACCAAATACAAACTCCTAATAAAGTAGCATATCATCAAATGATACAACACCCATATGAGCAACATGCTCATGAAAGACCTTGGGTGGTAAACTTTTAGTAAGTGGATCCGCAACCATGGAGTTTGTCCCAAGATGCTCTATAGAGACTTTACCACTCTGAACTCTTTCTTTCACAACAAACAACTTGATCTCTAAATGTTTTGATTTAGATGACCTCATGTTGTTATTTGAATATAATATACAAATTGATTGTCACAAAATGTCTTAAGTGGTCTTTCAATATTATCAATAATACGCAACCCTGTGACAAAATTCCACAACCATATTCCATGATTGGATGCTTCATAACAAGCTATGAATTCAGCTGCCATAGTGGAAGAAGCTATGAGTGTCTGCTATAGCACTCCTCCAAGAAATAGCTCCTCCAGCAAGTAGATAGACATAGCCAGAAGTGGATCGACGACTATCTTGGCATCCAGCAAAGTTAGAATCAGAATACCCAATGATCTCAAGTTGATCTGACTTCCGATATGTAAGCATATAATGTTTTGTTCTTTGAAGATATCTCATGACTCTTTTGGCTACTATCCAGTGATCCAATCCCAGATTACTTAAATATCTGCCCAACATTCCAACAATATACGTAATATCTGGATGTGTACATACTTGAGCATACATAAGACTTCCCATTGCTGAAGCATAGGGAATCTTTTGCATTTCCTTTCCTTCTATAAGATTTTTAGGCCATTGATTGAGACTGAATTTGTCTCCTTTAGAAACAGGGGTATCTCCTGGTTTACAATTTTGCATGCCAAATCATTTAAGCACTTTTTCTATATAGGTCTTTTGTGATAATCCAAGTATACATCGATCACGATCCCGATGTATTTGAATTCCTAATACAAAAGACGCATTTACAAGATCTTTCATTTCAAATTTCTTTGATAAAAATCTCTTAGTTTCGTGCAAAAAATCTATATCATTACTGGCAGGCAATATATAATCAACATATAAAACCAGAAAAATATACTTACTCCCATTAAACTTATGGTATATACAATCATCAATAACATTAACCTCATAACCAAACGAGAGAATCACTTGATGAAATTTGTGATACCATTGACGAGAAGCCTGTTTAAGTTCATAGATGGATTTCTTTAATTTGCAAACTATATTCTTTGAATCTCCCAATACAAAGTTTTATGGTTGCATCATATAAATTGTTTCATCAATGTCTCCATTTAGAAACGCAGTCTTTACATCCATCTGATGTAACTCAAGATCAAAATGAGCCACTAATGCCATAATTATTCTGAATGAGTCTTTAGATGAAATTGGAGACAAAGTCTCATTATAACCGATACCTTCCTTTTGAGTAAAGTCCTTTGCAACAAGACGAGGCTTATATCTTTCTACATTACCTTTCGAATCACTTTTGGTTTTAAATATCCATTTACAACCAATAGGTTTCGCACCTTCAGAGCAAAACGTCATTAGCTATCATGGACTTTATCTCTTCATTGATAGCATCAATCCACTTTTGAGAATTAGAACTCATCATGGCTTAATGAAAAGTGATTGGATCATCTTCCATCATTCCAATGTTATCCTCATGTTCTTTGAGAAAGATGATATAATCATCTGAAATTGCATTTCTCCTTTCTCTTGTGGATCTTCTTAATGGCATTTGCTCTTGAGGTTGTTGAGTTTGCTCTTCATGTATAACTTGATTAGGGAGATTCTCGACATTGTCTTATAATTCTGGTTTTGTTTCTTGAACAACATCAGGAATATGACCTTGATCCTGATTATTGTCAAGAACAATCATGGGAAGAGAAACAGATTCTTCTTCAAAGACAAAGTCTCTAAACTCATTTCCCCCTCTAAACTCAATATCCTCAAAGAACTGGGTATTACCCATCTCAAAGAATGACCTTATTGTGGGATCATAAAACTTATATCCCCTAGACCGTTCAGAATACCCAACAAAATAACTGCTAACTATTCTTGAGTCCAGTTTCTTTTCATTTGGCCTATAAGGCCTTGCCTCAGCTAGACAGCCCCAAATGCGTAAATGCATAATACTGGGTTTCCTTCCAGTCCATAATTCATAAGGGGTCTTAACAGTTGCCTTTGTTGGTACTCGATTAAGAAGATATATTGTTGTCTTTAGTATAAGCAACCATACTTCTTACCATGTCCTTTAATGTTCGGTTTCGTCTTTCAACAATACCATTCATGCTAGGAGTACCTGGCATTGTGTATTGTGGGACAATTCCGCACTCTTCTAGGAATTTGGCAAATGGTCCTAGACGTTGTACACCTGATCCATCATATCTACCATAGTATTCACCACCACGGTCAGATCTGATAGCCTTAATAGTTTTGTCAAGTTGGTTCTCAACTTTAGCCTTATATGCCTTAAATATGTCCAATGCTTGAGACTTCTCATGAATGAGATAAAGGTAACCATAATGAGAATAATCATCTATGAACGTAATAAAATATTGTTGACCATTCCAAGAAGCCGTAGGGAATGGCCCACAAATGTCCATATGTATTAGTTCTAAGACGTTTGAAGATTTATTGGTACCTAGTCTCCTTGTATTTGTTTGTTTTCCTTTAATGCACTCAATACAGACTTGAAAATCTGATAAATTGAGAGAATCAAGAATTCCATTTGACATACGTCATTCAATTCTGTGTTTAGAAATGTGTCCTAAACGCTTGTGCCATAATAAAGCAGAATTCTCATTGGTTAATTTTCTTTTCGTACCACTTAAACCTACATGCAAAGTTTCATTAAAAGATGCAATAGTATCAAGTAAATACATATTATCATAAAAAGACAAGAAACCTGTACCAACAATCATTGAATTTAAGTAAAGACTAAACTTATTATTTCTAAATGAACAAGAGTAATCAAATTTGTCCAATATAGAAATAGAAACCAAATTCCATCTAAAAGACGGTACTATATATGTCTCTTTAAATCCAAATAATATCCTGTCTTTAATAATAATCTAAAAACCCCTATTGCTTCAACTATAACTGATTTGCCATCACCCAGATAGATGAATCTTTCAGCATCATTTGGCTTTCTACAACTCAGGCAACCTTGCATTGCTACACTTATGTGAGTAGTAGCACCCAAATCTGGCCACCAAGTGTATATAGGTACTGAAGCTAAATTAACCTCAGAACAAAGGAAATTAAGAAATAGACCTTTCTTTACACGCCATGCATGATACTTAGTGCATTCCTGCTTCTTATGTCCAGGTTTACTACAAAAGAAACAACAAGAAGCCTAATTTTCTTTCTTTTGCTGTTGTTTGTGAGACCCATTATCAGCATCCTTAGCCCTTTTTCTTTTCTTATTTTTGTCTTTAAAATTGGAACTGAATTGATGTGGGTAGAAATCATATAAGCAGATTGATTAACCAGATTCATAGAACAAAACTAAATGCCCATAATAAGATTAATAATTCAATCAATATTGAATCCCATCATCAGATACCTAGCATAACATTAATATTCAGTCTTTGGACAAAAATATTAATTTGTAAGTGGTACTCTAAGTGCAGTAATTAAATATGGATAATAAATCCTATCACATAATAAACCTTCCTTTGGGACGATTTATTATCCACATGGAAACTTGATAATTATCCCATATTTAAAATGAGTCTCAATACAGTAATCAAATATAGATAATAAATCCTGTCAAATAATAAACCTTCCTTTAGGCCGATTTATTGTCCACATGGAAACCTGATAATCATCTCATATTTATTACAAAAATGAGCCTTATTGTAGTAAAATATGGACAATAAATCCTGTCATACAATAAACCTTCCTTTGGGCCGATTTATCATTCACATGGACGCCTGATAATTATCTATTATTTATTAAAAATGAATCTTAGTCTAGTAATCAAATATGGACAATAAATTCTGTCAAACAATTAACCTTCGTTTGGGCCGATTTATCATTCACATGGACACTTAACAACCATCCCATATTTATTACCACAAATGAATATATAATTCTGTCAAATATTAACCTTCCTTTGGGCCGATTAATATCCACATGAATTAAATACTCATAACCATCTTAATATTTAAAAATTAATTTCCACAAAGGAGGCTACTTTGGCAGCATATTGTAGTTCTTAATAAATTTTAAAATATTAATTATTGCTGAACAAAAAAGGTTATAAAAATAACTTTATGTGGGAGTTTCCAAAATTATAACCTTTTTAACTGTATTTTCCTGTACTTTCCTTAATCCTGAATTTGTAGATCTGAATGGAATAGAACTGAATAGTTCCAATCCATAATTTAAATATAAATTAAAACCTAATACTCAATGATTTAATATGAAGGTGGCTCTGATGCCGCTTGTTGGACTTTATTAGATTTCATATCAAATCATCGAGTAAATAAACTAGATAGCGGAAGCGTACCTGACGCCATAAGAGAAACTAGAGTCTTGACCACCTTAGGTTTTGGTCTTCTGAATATAAGAAGAGTTTTCCAAAACCTGAATTCTAGACAATGGGATACCAGAACGAAAATTGCTTATTGATTCAGGGACCATAACCTCCTTATTTATAGCTGTAGTTTCATAAATTCATTTTCACCCTTCACGAAAAGAGAAATATGAAAAGGTATCTACAAATTGAATTCCACACTTTTCACATTGAATTCCACACCTTAATTTATGGCCCATAACTTTTCACTTTAGTAGATCAATTTAATTTATGCCAACCTTATATAATAACATATGACACAATTCCTAATTCACGTATATATTTCTGTCCAACATCCAATAGGGGGACTCACTAGGACACTCCGTGATGCTTCCCTCCTCTCTGAATCCCACCCATCTTCTTCCCCTTTCAGCCTCTTTCTACCCCTTTACTCTCCTCCTTCCTCCATTCTCATTTCGGCTCAAAGGAATGACTTTTATCTCCTTTTCCATTAATTTCACATTTTTATTTTGAGATGATTATACTTGATTTGGAGGGGGATTGACATGGGGGATGTTGTAATGATGTTTTGAGTGTTGTTTGCCCCCTATTTGCTTGTTGATTGTGCGTTATAGATGTCATATATTGTTTTTTCTTTACATCATGCAAATAGGGCAATGGTGATTAATTGTGATTCATGTTCTTATTTACACTATTGTATTTGAATTACGTTTGTTATGTTCACTATTTGCCGTGGATTGAATTCAGTTTTGTAATTAGTTGGGTCATGTTCATCATTGTTTATTATTTCAATTCCCAATTAATTATTTTAGCTTTCATATTTACATCCATATTTTTCATTCATAATTTCGATTTTGACATGACAATAATTCTTGTGGCCATTTGTACTTTGTTCGTTGTATATTTAGTTGGGGGTAGTTGATTTATTGTTTATCACGGATTGATTTTGTTTATTTTAATTATCTCCCACTCTTTACATTTGACCAAGTTTGGGGGCAAGTTTTGTACTGAATTAGAGGCTACACTTGCTTGGGAATTGAATTCGACACCCGGTGGTGTCCAAAGTTTCATAAGGTTTGGCGGGAGGAATTTGGAGAAAAATCCGGCGAATTTTGGCAATTCCAGCAATTTTCAGCCAAGGCCGACAAGGCTGCTGCCAGCGGCGGCTTGGAGGGCGTGGTGGCCTGAACAGGGGTGTGGGTCGGCACCAACAGCTTGGCTCAATGCAACCGCGTGAGGACAAGGTCGACGGCGGTGGCCGGCGACAGCCATGGATTGAACAGGGCTTGCCTGATTTGGCCTTTGGTTTGTCTTGATGGCGGTGCATGGAGGGAGGATACGTTGTATAGGTCAACGAGATGGCGATGATGGAGCGGCACGGCCGGCAGCAGAATCAACGTCGGGAGCCCAGCTCATTTGTGCAGAACTTCTCGTCGTGGAGGCTGGGCGATGACTAGAAAGGGGGAATGACTCTGCAACGATCCAAACGAGGTTGGCGGCGGCCCGCCGGCCAGAGGCAGCGTCGGAGACGGGGTCGGAGTCGTTGAGAGAAGCTATTGTGGGGGAGGGAATTTCTAGTTGGTGGCAATTTTGTAATTAAAAATTGACTCAACTCCGACTCAAGTCAAAAATAATAATTAACTCCTAATAAATTATATAAAAAATCTAAAAATATATGGAAAAATACCATAGAATATAATGAGTCAATAACATCAAAATGACATGTTTCATAACTAATAACCCACCGAAACTACTATTTAACGAGTCCTAATGCATTATTCAACCTAAAAAATGTTCTATGATCAAATATATAAAAAAATAACTGGTATACTTTCATATACTCTAATAACTCAGTTCTTGTCATTTTTCTAACGTTATTATTATATACTTGGGTACACTTGACCCTCATTGCTCATAACACATGATCGGCCTCGGCTCAGGTCAGGTGTCATGAAACTGACTCAACTCGAATTGACGACTGAACCGACTAGTTCACTAATGTAAACCCTAACTTGAGTCACAAGTTTTATAACCTTCCCTCCTTAGGTAAAATTTCGTCCTCGAAATTTCACCAAAGGCGGTTTCAAACTCGTCAATAATCTAAAAAACTAAATATCAACTAGAATACTTAGTCGTGAAGCTGGTTGTTTGAATATCTTTGGGTATCTCTTTTTCATATTGTCTTCACGTTTCCATCTAGATTTTTCAACTCCTCGTCCAATCCATTGCACTCATACTAGTGGAACTTCTTTTCTTCTGAGAGCTTTCACTCAACGGTCCACGATCTTGAATTGGGGGACCATGACTAATCTCAAAATGAATTGGGAGACCACCTAATCTCAGAATGAGCTGGGAGACAATTTCTAATCTCAGAATTAACTGGGAGACAATGACCAACCTCAAAATGAATTGGGGGACCACCTAATCTCAGAATGAGCTGGGAGACAATGTTTAAATCTCAGAATGAACTGGGAGACCATGACTAATGTAAAGATGAATTGGGAGACCACCTAATCTCAGAATGAGCTGGGAGACGTTTTCTAATATCAAAATGAGTTGGGAGTCGATTTTTAATCTCAGAATTAGCTAGGAGATGATTTTTAATCTCAGAATGAACTTGGAGACCATGACTAATCTCAAAATGAATTGGGAGACCACCTAATCTTAGGATGAGCTGGGAGATGTTTTCTAATCTGAGAATGAGCTGGGAGTTGACTCTTACTAATCTCAGAATGAGCTGGGAGTCGACTCTTACTAATCTCTGAATGACCTGAGGGATAATTACTCTTTGCTTGTATGATAATAAAAATAATAACGAGTGAGATGATAATGGGGATTTTATTGACTTGTTTCATTTAATTATGCGGCTTAGTTGTTTTATCACTATCACGGAATTGCCTCCGCAGGTGAGCAGCTTTGGGACCAAAGAATAGAAGTGTGGTTGGTGGTTCTTTTACCAACCCAGGTATAGTGAATCAATAATAAAGTTGGACTTCCTCATTATTCTCTTGTGTTATAAATGAGGCTATGAGAAACGGTTCTAGACTGTGGTACGGTATGATTTTTATTATATGTTGCAAGACTATTTGCTGCATTTAAATTCATGTTCTGGAATGTTACATCTACATTACCTATATTTTTAAGTAACACTCGGTCCTATTCGGGTAGGTCGTTACAGGTAGGGTAGCACCCCCTGAAAGATTGAATACCTTCCCTCATGCTGAAAGGGGTGACAGGGCGTAGTGGCGCAGTAGGCTCATTATGCACTTGTGATACCAACAGGGTGAGTCAATGACAAATATCGGTAACTACAGGCCGTGGGCCACGTAGCGTGTGTGCACATGCATGGGATATAAGCTAGATGGGGAGGCCACCCCTCCCAGCATATAACAAGCTCGGCATAGGCTCATAATCACTAAAAGACTCGTGAAATGATAATTGGGATTTTATTGACTTGTTTCATTTAATTATGCGGTTTAGTGGTTTCATCACTAACACGGAATTGCCTCCGCAAGTGAACAGCTTTGGACTGAAGATTAAGAGTGTGGTTGGTGGTTCTTTTACCAACCTAGGTATGGTGAATTGATAATAATTGGACTTCCTTTTTAATCTCTCTTGTGTTATAAATGTGGCTATGGGAAACGGTCCGAGACTGTGGGACGGTTATTTTATATATTGTCATGTTCTAGAATGTTCTAGAATGTTATTGTTACATCAATTATATTTTATGTAACACCCGGTCTAGTTCGGGTGGGTCGTTACAGGTGGTATCAAAGCACGGTTTCCCACTGGCTCATTTTATGACTCAAGTACCTTGTTACAAAGTCCAATGATTATCTTTTGCCATTGTGTTGTGTTATTAATTAGCAAATGTATTCACTAATAAACCTAAGTCATAATTGAAATAGAGCGTATTAATGAACCATGTTGGGAAAAATTTTCGACGTTTCAAATGGTAGGCACTCGTAGACAGTCAAACCGATCTACTCAGTCGACTTTGAACAATGGGAATGTATTGGCCCAGATCCTAACGGCCATACAGGGGCTGGCATAGGCTTCAGACAATACAAATTCTGTAGTTCAGAATATCGTTCAGCGGTTACCAGGAGTGGTAGCAAGAAATGGAGCCTCAAACTCAGCAGTGGGTCCTAGAATCACCCCGAATAGTGGTCAGGGAAGTGCCCAAGGGGGGCAGGGTTAGCAGACTCGAGCGAGAGAGGGGAGTGTCCAAACCC